>CM029361.1:27818038-27830586 GCA_017140985.1 Hormaphis cornu | reverse complement strand
TAGCTTCCTCGTTTCGCTCAGAATCTTAAACGGGCGGAAACGGCGAAATTCGACACCGTCCGGGAGTAGGACTCACCGCTCCTTTTCCCCCCAGTTTGGCGATCATGCTAATCACGGACTTTCTTCGGCTCGCCAAATAGTCGGACGCGAACCGCAACGATTCCACTTGCTTTCGCTTCTCCGCCAACTCGATCTCCGCGTAATCGTACACGTAGCTGATCTCGTCTTCGCCGCCGCCGCCGCCGCTGCTAGCCCCGCTGGTGGTCGAGTCTGGTGAAACGGTACCGAACCGCTGTTCGCCCTCCTGTTCTTCCGGCGCCTCGGTCGCGCCGCCGCCCCATTCGCCGCCGTCGCCGTACTCGTCGCAATCGTCGTCCGAAGTGCTCATTTCATCCCCGGGAACCGCGATCTATCGCGACACAAAACAACGGTGTTTATCCGGTTAGATTTTCGTTTTTAAATAAATATAAAGGAAAAAAAAAAACCACCGTTTACTCTAGACCTCGAACATCATAGCATCCCCCCGAGTTCCATGGTAACTACACAATAACAATTATTATGATGACATATCGTTACACGGTCTCCGCCGGGATACGGACCGTTTCGGTTGTAATAATAACGCGATGATGACCAGAAGAGAGAAAATAATCGACGGTGTTTATGAAGTTGACAAAAAAAAAAGAACGATAGGTGCTGCAGAAGCGACTGGGTGGGTCGTTATGCAGGTTTCAAAGTTGCTGCGGTTTATCCGCACTTATTTTGTTTGATATCCGAAAGTAACGATAGATCGTTGGACACGGAAAAAAATTATTCTGACCGAGCTATCCAATCTAAATAAGCCGTGAGCGAAAATGAAATAGATTAACAAGCAAACAAAAGTACCGATCGTAAAATATAGAGAAAATATTATGAAAAAAAAAAAAAACGCAAATAGTAATGAACTTTAGCGCTCTAAATTGTATACACATAAAAACGTCTCAAACTTTCTGCGTTTTTAATATTTCCTAGTGTTCTCTCGGTCTGCGTACTCCTTAAAATACGTCTGAAGACTATCGGCACAACTCGAGTCAACCATTCAGAACGGGGGCAGGGATTAGAGCCAAACAGTTGTGTTATGACAAAAAGCTATTTTCGGAAAGGACGTGACCGTTAAAAACAAAATTTTTGGACTGTTCGTGGTTTTAGTGGGCGCTGTGTCGAGTCTCTTTAACTGTGTACACTTACCGTGTCGAAATTCGGTACGATGTTAGGAGGTTACCTCCGTTAAAATGAATTCTTCTTCCCATATTTACATACCCTCTGTTTGTGAATTTCTGGCCACGCCACCGGTGCGAATTATATTGTTATTGACTTGACGAGTTATTATAAACTGGTAATATTACTTAACGCACAATGTTGTTTTTTTATTATTTTTTTTTTTATTTCCACAAAATCCTACAGTCCCGACCGAGTCGCAAACAGGTAAGTTTTGTTCGGCCTGTAGGTCATCAGGTTTGTGTTCCCCTGATGGATCACTATGTAGGTTTAATCCGAAAAGTGTATCGCACTGAACATAAAAATTGTGACTACGGGTTTTCGAAATTTCTTAGTGACGTGTGTATTTACACGTGTGGAATCTCGAATTAAATTTTCAAAACTTTTTGTGGAAAATTAAATTCGAACAAAAATTACAACAAAAAAAAAAAATTTCAAACGTACACATTCTGGTTCTGTATTTCGCCATTTTCGTATTTTTCCTGACAAGTGTTTTACTGTAAATTAAAAAAGGAGAGTAAATTTAAGAAAGTCAAAAAAAAAAATGGGAGTAAAGTTTAAGAAAAGGAGTGAATTCGTATAATTATAAAAAAGAACAACACATGAGTAAGTTCTAGGTCGGGCCTCAAGTTGTTTGGCGTAGCGATTACTGGAATGGATAAATCATATTTGCTTTGAAAAAACGTTTCTGAACGAGCTCGGTCATCTAATACGTCCTGAAAAACATACTTAACAAAAATTATCAGTAATATTAAAGTACCTACGTATAATTTTTTAGGTTCGAAGTTTACTAGGATGTACTCCATTTTTTCCTTTTCTTATTAAAATTTACTCCTTTTCTAAAAATTCAAATTCTTTTTTTCCTAGTTTTTTTAAATTGACTCCCCTTTATTCTTTCCTTCACTCCTTTTTGTCATTAGTTCCTTTCCTTTTCTTTTTTTAAAAAAAAAACTATTCACGAATCAAATTTAAAAAAAGAGACCCACTCAGAGGTGAGGCCTACCCTAATACACAGCATATTCAATATTGTGCTTTTACTGTTCCCTGAATTACTATGTTTTGTAATTCACCAATGTCTTTGAATAATCATAAATAGATAAGATGACTTCTTCTAGCCAAAAAACTGAACTTCAAATTTTCAAATATGATGTACAAATGTTCTCGTAATTAAACTTCTCACAGCGTCAAACTACCCGCGCGATCTAAAGTAATTTCGGATATTTTTTTTTTTTTTTTGCAAATCTTCTAATCGAGAATGAAACTTATAAAAAAATTTTATTAAATAGTAATCTAACAATAGTTTTTCATTTTGTGATGTTCATTTATCAACTAACAACTCGTATGTTACACACAGAGAACGTTCGTTTATTGCAATCACGATTGTTTGTTCGGGGTACATAGGTAGTTTTTAGTTGAACTTTTGAATTTCGAGTAAACCGAAAAATATAAGTTATTTCCCACCACTGCAATTAAAAAATGTCAGTTATACAGCTTAGTACCTAATACTATTATTATTATATTTATTATTTGTTGCAGGTATCTTATTAGTGCATATATTATAATTTTCAAATAAACCGTGTTCTGTGTAAATCTGATACAGGTATTTTTTTTAATATTAGTATTAAAATTCAATTAAACTAAAATTAGCAATTAATATAACGTTGTGGAAGATTTTATCTGTATAAATTTACTGCCGCCCCTTCTACTACACTCGTATGGAAACCGAATGACCGTGATTATAATAAAATTTTTTTTTTTTATCAAATCTGTTACGTTTATATATATTATACAAGCGTGTGCACGTTCGATAGTTGTTTCACTGTAGTAACACTTAAGAACTGTATGGTGGATCAGTTTTATAATTTTATATTATGGTTCTCAGTTTTACGAAAACAGACGTACTTCGTTAATATCGCGTTGCCAATAGGTGTATAAAACAAACGATAATACAGTATCTGTGTTTGCTGGGCTCGTTCAAAATGAGCCAAAGTGTGGAATACGCCGTTGAAGTAAAAAATGCCTCCAAGATGTATCCCGGCAACTTTGTGGTTTTGAGTGAATTCAATATGAAAGTGCCCGAAGGCTGTATGTAAGTACCTCCGTGCAATTATATTTCGAAAACAAATGCCGGGATCACTATCTAGATCGCGTGGGTAGTTTGACGGAGTGGCGACCACGCTTTGGGTGGGTCACTGGTTTGGTTTCAAACGTATTGTTTAAAAAAATCTGAAAACAACAATGAACCATCGCTGTCGAAAAAACGATTCTGAGCGAGCTCGGTTGTCTGTAGCATACGCGTCCTGGTAAATTTTTCGAGAATTTCAAAGTTCTGTGCTTAGCTGAAAACATTTTAAAATCATTTAAAACTTGTACCGAACCCGTGTCTTACCTATTTTTATAGTATGTAAAAGTTTCAACTTGTTCCGATCATTATTTTGGACGTTATGACCAAAAAACTAAATGTCAAAAACACGTTTGCCGTGAGCAATGTTTCTCCTTAGTTTTTGCATAACTTCTTGATTGTGACTTTTTCAATTTCAAACTTTCAAATTTCAGACCCCTCAAAGACCTTTCAGAAGAGGTACTGACATTAAAAATCGGAGCATTAAAAGCCGGAGCAAATCATCGCATTTGTTCATAACATTTAAAATAACATTGCTAAAAGTTAGTTTAAATATTTATAAAAAAAAGTTATTTGTTTTTAAATCGATACATTCGTATTCGTATTTATTAAAAAAAAAAACAAAATTAGCATATAAAAACGGAAAAAAGTTATAAATCAAAATTCGACGGTCTTTGATGTAAATTTCAATTCCAAGACCGTTGTATTTTGATTAATGACTTTTTTTTTTTTTGTTAGTACAATTAGATAAATAAAATAAAAGACCATACATTGATTTCAAATTAAATTACCAGGTATTTTGCATCCATGACCCAAATCATAGCAATATTGCTTTTTTGGAAGACTCGTCTTCACAGTCTTTTATTCCAAAATGTAGTGTTTTGTTTTAACTTGCAAAATCTTAAGTCATGTTGTGCCGGATTTAACCATTGTGCCGCCTTAAGCACAAAATAAATTGCCGCCTTTTATTATAAATATTTTTTTAGTCTAAAAAATGTTATTAAATCATACAATTATTGTTTTTTCTTTATTACTTAAAATTTTAATGATGAAAAATAAAAATATACAGCTGTTATAAAAATGCATACATTCATATAAAAAATATGATATAAAATATAATGATAAAAAACATGGTAGTAGTAAATACTTAAATAGTTAATTATTTTATTTAAAATTAAATAGTTAATTTTTAATACTCGTCGGCTTTCTGCGCGACTTTTGAGTCGCAAAATCATCTATTATGACATCGAAGTCGATTTTGTTCACTAGTTCAGTTTCAATTGCCAATAAACTCAATGAATTTAGTTTATCTCCTTCCGTACTTCCTCTCAAATAATTTTTTACACGTTTTAACGTAGAAAAAGACCTCTCGGCTGAACAATTAGTTATTGCCATACATAAAAGCATACGTAGAACAATATCTACGTTAGGAAAAACTGTATCTAAATTATTACCGCGTAAGTGCATTAATAATTCGATAACTCCATCAATATTTGTATTAATACTTTGAAGATATGCTCGAAAATGAACACGTTCACAAGCGAATGATTTTTTTTAAATCGTCGCTATAAAATTCTCGAAGCTTATTAGCTTTTTGAGTTATTTCTTCTGGTGAAAGTAGTATTGAATTAGTCAAAAAGTCATATTTGACAAATGTATAAGTATAAGCAGCGCATCTTTTTTCAAGTTCACTCGGTCCAGTATGGTAAAATATGTTTCTATTCTTAACTTATCACTTCCAGTCATATGAACTTAATTTTCTCTTGTCTCGTCTGCTTGAAGTTTGCGTTTTTTAGTCCTTAATTTATCAAACTTGTACTCTTCACTCTTTATTTTTTTTTGCCAAAATTACATATTCATTAAAACATTTATCATTTCGAGTAGATGTCATGAAGTAAATTAATGATTTATAGAGTTTGACAACTGTCCCCAAATCTATGTTTACTTTTTGAAGCTCTTTCTTTACTTGTGCTATTAAAACGCTCTAAAATCGCATTCCAAAATCAAGTCATAAAAACTGTTTCAAAACGGTCAGGTTGACGTCTTAAGCCAGCTGCCTCACAACGCGTCGTCGCCTTTTCAAAATCGTCTTCTTCTAATAAACTTAAACTTCTCATAATACCGTCATAGTTTTGACAAAAGCCGTGACAAGCTTCGTGCCGAGCAGACCACCTAGTTCCATCTGTTCTTTTAACAACTTTTCTACCGAGCGTTAGGCTGGACTTTAAAATATCCCGTCGTCTAGTAGACGCAGAAAAAAAAAAAGAATAAAGATGTTGAATAGTGTTAAAAAACGATAATCCTTCTTTCACGCATTCAGCTACACAAGCAAGTTTAGCGAGTGAGCAGCACATGTTACGTAATACGCGTAAGGATATTTTTTTTACTATTCTTGCCGGTAAACCCGAGAGAATTCCCGACATATTGGCGGCGTGGTCGTACGACTGGCCCCCGCAGTTGTTTATATCGTGGTTAGTTAAAAAAGACAATACGGCCGTTTCAAGCGTTTCAGACTTATGCCCAATATTTGGTAAAAAAACACATAAAGCGTTCGACAGGAAAACCGTCATATCTAACGTAACGAATAACGTATGCTAACTGGTCTGTGTGAGGAGTCGAGTCTATCACAATCGAAAAATATTTTGCACTTTTAATTTCTTTTATAATTACATAAGTAACTTGTGTTGTCATTAATGTAATTATTTCATCACGTGTTGTAGAATAAAGGTAAGATGTATGACCACTGCCCGGGTTTCCATGTTGAACTATATATATGATTGCTTAGAAAAGGGTCAAATTCAGATATTAATTCTAAACATATCATAAAATCACCATTATTTTGACTTCCAAATTTTTCCACGGAACCTCTAAATGGAAGGCCACGCGACTTCCCAATTTTTTTATGACAGCAATAACCCGTTTCAACAAATTTTTCCAATAATCTATTTCATTATTTATTTGAATACAGAGATCACTATCTATTCTCCCGATATTATTGCTCCTACGTAAAAATACTATTTGACAGTTAGTATGTTCCTTAGAGACTTTATGTTGTTTTACAATCTTAATAACGTTTAACCTTCTGTAGCAAGTTTAGTAGAACTTCCCTAACATTCGACAGGGGATACAAAATAATGCATTTTTACTACGAGAATAAATTAAAAATTTTCTAAGCTGTTGTTCTCCATTAAAAAGTTTCCGATAAAATACACTTTTTTTTTAAGTATCGCGTTTTATTCCCAAACTCTTGTTTTGTTGATAATAAATCATAGTCAATATTTTGTTTTATTTCTTTTAGTCATAAGCGATCAGTTGTCAAATCATTAATTACCCATTCTGCAGGGTCCTCGCTGATTAAATCGACTATTGGTACATCATCTTTTTCAGTAGTATTATTTGAACAACTTTCTGAAGATGTGACGTTTTGAATATAAATGATATCCGTAGTACTATATAGTACCCGAGTTTGAAAAACTAGCGAGCGTTTTCTGCGTAGTTTCATAATTGTAAACTTCATTTAAAAAAATTGTTGGTTTAAAAAAAGAATCTATTTTTGGGATTTTTTGCACTACATTATTTAATTGATTTTTTTTTCTTCCGCGATTTTTTTATACTTATAGCCACTTAAGCGTGATCTACCGTCACTCATTTTACTATATAGTTTTATTAAAAATGTTACAAATAAAAATTTAAAAAATCAAATATTCCTACAAATAAGAAAAGTGTGAACTTCGTCTGAACTAAAAAAAAATAACACTGAACACGTTCGTTACTATAATACTATAGAACATGTCACACTATGAGCTCGTTCGCGATTGCATTGACTAATGACTGGTTTTTTTTTTTTTTTTATTGCGATTAGGTACAGATAAACACACAATCGTCAACCCATGTTATATAATAATTTATTTTACGATCGTCGTATCCACTTGTTTACAACACGATACCGAAAAATTTACAAATAATGCAGCAATGCTGTATAATAAAGCGATAAACTCTACGATTATGAAATTGAAAAACATAGAACATAAATATTACCATAATCCTGTTGGTCTAAAAACATTTTATAATTAGTTGCATTTATTATAGTAAAAATGTAATATTAAAAATTATTTGCCGCCCTTGAGAAATTGCCGCCATAAGCACTAGCTTATAGTGTTTACTGGTAAATACGGCACTGAAGTCATGATTAGAGCCATGTATATAGTTCGTGTATTTGCATGTTTTTACTGAGGGCATCAAAAAGTTGCTGGATGAACTACGCATTTGAATCACGGCCAAACGAGTTCAAAAATGATATTTTAAAAACCTGTTTAAATTTATGCAGATCGTACTTTAACAATTTAATAATATATAATTAGTATCAGTTATATCCTGATGAGCCGGTTATACTTCTAGCTAAATTTAATTTTAAACCCTATGTAATCAACAATCGTTATGTTCTGGAATACTCTGAGATCAGATCCGAAAAACTATTATTTGTGGAAGCATTTGGTAGATAATTCCAAGTATTCATAATATAATTTAATAGCTGTCACAATTGAAATTTAAGTTCCAAAAGGCGTTATAATATGCATGTATATCGCATATTTTTGTGATTTTAAGCGCATATTTGCATGCATAATTTGATGGTTATTAGTGCATGAACTTCCGGGCCCTAGTCATGATGAATAAAAGCTTCAGGGTGAAAGATTAGTAAATTTTTTAATCACATCATTTACATGAGTGCATTTGCGAATAGGTGCTTTAAAAATAAGTTTGGAAAATGAGTGAATATGAAGTATTCACTTTGGGCCTTGAATTGATTTTCCCCAAACTAAATACAAATATGCTGAAAACACATTTCAAAATTTTTACCACCGTATAAGGAATATAATACAAAATTGGTTCTGAGTTAACAGTTTCTATCAATCATGATCTGCAAAAAGAGAAAAAAGTTTAATTTTGTGTTACTATTTTGAGACTCTGAACTAAAATATAACGGTTTTATATAACAACGATCATTAAGAAAGTTGATAACAATTCTCAAAAATGGTGGCGCGTTATTTCGTTTAAACAGCACTATTTTATCAATAATTTTTTTATAGGACTTGTGATTTTTATTTTGTTTCCACCTTGAATAAATTTCAATATTTATAAGTTTGTATTAAATTTTCAAAATTTTGAATGGAAAATAAAAATTTTCATCCAACTATAACTAGAGAAAGGTTATTTTAAATTTTACAAGTACCTATTACCAATAATACTTTAAACAATGGTTGGAAAACGTTAACAATTTTACAAATCTTTTATTATACTACGTTTAATAATGTGTGAAAGTTTCAAGTCGTTTGGACTTTGTTTGAATATTTTGAGAGAAATCGTGTACAAAAGAAAAAGTGAAATTTGTGAGGTATTCGTTTTTCGTAAATTTTATTGTTTTTAACAATTTTTTGGTTAGTTTTTTGAATATAACTTTTTGAATTTTGATAATTTAAAAAAACCAACGCTGCGCATGACGACAAGCTACCAGAAACTGGGTACTTATGCCTGTAAAGATCGGAGCATTTTTGAAGATGGTATCGTGGTTTCAGTATAATAAAAAAAAAAAAAAAAAATTAAAATATTCCTCTGTCACCTCTTAATTCTATTCATTTTTGTATGCTAATTTTCAAAAAAAAAAAAATTAATACATTCTTCGCTACACTCATAATCTAAAAACCACATAATATTATCATCTACAACCAATACATTTTTCGCAATACTTTAAAAATCTAAAAAAGTGCTTCTCATAAAGCCACCTTGGGATAGTTACCTACTTTTAGATTTATATTATATAATGTAAAAATCAGATTTGTTTTAAAACTCAAAAAAGTAATCACAGAAAAATAAATAAAAACATCTTTGGAAAATCCAAAAGTACATTTATCGCCACGGTCAGAAATGAAAAACATGAATGAATAAGATATAAGTCGGTAAATACCTGAAAATACCTAAACGATATTTTTACTTTTACCAGATTTTCTGCAACGAACAAAATTAGCATACTCCGTATTCACTAAACACGACTGTAAAATAATAGTTGCTATAATAATATCCAACAGCTAAAACCATATCATTGAACGTATATTATTATGTTTTATCACTATTAATATTAAAAAATAATTATTGAAGACCTTGACACGTGATTCAAACTAAAGTCTTTCACTTACAAGTTCCAAAATGATTATACTATTTGTATATTATACGTTTTACTATCAAACATCTATCCTCGGTTAAAAAACAATTTAAAAAATATCTAATATTTTTATTTTTATTTAACGTTATTATCATTTAGATTTTAGACCAACACAAAGAAAATTAAAAAAATAATAATAATAATAAATTTACCTTTTTAAATAAGTAACGGAGTGTCCTGCTGTGGCGTTTGGTGTTCATTATATATTTCATTGTAATAGGTACTTTCGAGTGATGATTACAGGTACTTATAATAAACTGTCTATTTTTAATTTATTTTAATTGACGCTCAAAGCTGTTCTTGTGATTTTTTTTTTTTGTTAATTATTAAAATTTGTAAAACTTGAAATATTTACGTTACACTGCCTAATACCTACCAAATAATAACGAGTGTGCCAGTTAAAAATCAAGTGTATCGTATGTTATAAATTCAATCCGAGATTTAATTTAAAAAAATATATATTTATAAGCCACTTTATAATTTAAATAAAGATAGAGAATGTACAAAAGTCGATTTAAAAAAAAAATGTATAATTAAGTACTATATTTTGTGTATTACAGTTAATTCTTGTCATCTGTTTTATAAATGTAAAATCACCAACTATATCTGTCATATTTTTTAAAAACTATAACTATATTTGGTTTGATTAAAAGATGCACTAAATGAGGTATAAAAGTGAATGATTTTGTTTGTTCGTGACTTACGGACACCTCGACCGCTGATCCGATCTTGATGATTTATAACTTAATTAATCGTTGTACATAGACGAGTGATATAGGCCAAACAGATTTTGGTCTTGGAAGAAAAAGAGTCCATCGCATTTTTTTTTTCGAACCACTTTTTTGGGATAACTATTCGACATTTTAACATTTTGTTCTTTTCGCCAAATTTCATTAAACAACTTCTTCGATTTCTAATGCATTTTGATAAGATTCAGTTTAAAAAGGTAAACAGGGTTAATACGGAAAACGTAATTTCTTTATCATTACACTGAAGTACAAATAGTGAGAAATCTATAACTGCATTAAAGAAATATCAACTCCTAAGCGCAGGTTTAAAAGAGGGAGCAAAAATGGAAAATGTTTTAATGATGATTTTTTTTAATACTAGACAGTATCAAACTTGTTTGGTAGTTTTGTTTACCGTCGTAGATACCAGCTAGGAAGTTGTTTTCAAAATTCAACCACATAGAGTGTTAAAGGAGTTAAGGAAATAAAAAAGAAAAATGGATAAAATTATTTTGATTGATCAAAAATAGAAATTATGAAAATCTATATCATACACGGACAACGCATTCACCACCGTTGTCAACGTTGAAGACATTTTAATTAAATATAAAAATTAATATGGTTTAAATTTTTGTCATTTGAATAGTATGTTATAACTACCAAAAAGTTGTGATGAGAGAATGTGATAGTTCAAATACGATTTACCTAATATCTGCAACGTATTTTCAAAAAATAAGTACAAAAAGTACGTAAAATGCATTAGTGCGATTTGGTACAAACATTCTTATTATTTCGTTGAAAAACAATACTCTGCACTGTCTTACTGTCTTGAGTTTTTTCAATACAAAAATAAAGAGCAACCACTTTCAATAAGTGATGTATCGTACAAAAAAAATTTTATTTTTACAATCTAGTGTTTGAGAAAAGCTGACACAAACGATGCTTTTTGGAGCCCAACGCTAGATTATACTTCAATCAAAAAAAATTTTGATTAATTGTAAATCACTAAAAAGACTGTTTAAAATATTTAATAATAGTATTATAGAAAAATACTTTCCACTCTCGGTGTTAAAGTTTCAAATCTTAAATATAAAACTACGTGAAACTTTTGAAACATTGATTGATTTTTGCATCCTAAAAAAATCTAAAAAATTTCTTAAAAATTGGAATTAGGATATAACTCAAAAATAGGTAAAATTTCTAAAAAGTTTCGATCAAAGTACCATTGGAGTTCATATACTTATCATTAGAGGTACTGACTTTAAAAATCTGAGCTTTTTTGGACGGATACTTTGATTAAAAATCTTCATATTTTGGGCAAAAATAGCCTCAAAACTCGAATGCCTACTTTTCAAATTTTCGTACGTACTAACTCTATTCGTAAATATTAATCTGGGTGTAATTTACACTTTGATTAAATTCATGTTTCAATCGCATAACATCCTTAAGGAATATTGCGTAGATATTGTTGTTATATTAATTACGAGAGTTGTGTAAGTGCAAATTTCACCTTCCGGTCAACACCGTTTGACGATCAGCAACAATAAATTTAATAGCACACCACACGTGAGTTTTACAGTAGAAATCCGAAAGTTACCCAACCCGTATGATTTTTGGCACCAACCAATGCCTCTATATTGTACTATTATGACGATAGTAATTTTAAGCCGTGTACGGGCCTCGTACAATATGTTTGTAAGGAGCATGACAAACGGACAGGACAGGGAATTTACCGAACAAAAACCGCTTAAAAAAATGTGCATTTGAAATTCTTAAAATGCGCAAAACCGTGCACTGATTTTTCAAAAACAAAACACTTAAAAAAAAAAACGTAAACTGTCATTAGCGACACTAGAATGCTAAGTTCGGCCGTAGCTGTTATATAACAATTGATATGATACGTAGGTCAATACACGGATAAAATAATAGGTTTTTAACAAATACAAAAAATGTGAAAAACTAGAAGTAAAGTGGTTTTAACAAAAACAGTGGACAAAAAAATAATTTATTAACCAGTCTCCAGGTAAACTTATTAACAAACGAAAAAATATATAATTAAAACGAAGAACCGTAATACGTACATAGTAAATAAGATTACCATATTAATTATTATTTATAAGTACTTGTTTTAAAGCAATGCGGTCGAAATTGATACCTATATTCTCAGTGTCAACGACAGTATACCTAAAAACAACGTAAAAAAATGTTGTTGACCTTGCCAACATCA
>CM029361.1:27768876-27806736 GCA_017140985.1 Hormaphis cornu | reverse complement strand
AAGGTTTTGAATAAATACATTTTATTAAAAAAACCCACTTTGTTCTTTACAATAATACTTTTATATCCATACAAGTTTGAGCAATACTTATTAAATGTTTTTTTTTTTTTTTATCTCAAAGTTGTTTCTTATGGTTTAGAATAACCATTTTACTGTTTGCAATGGTTCAAAATAAAATATGCCCTCAGAATCTACAGATATTGATTGGGGGCACCCGGGCACTAACAGTTGGACACTCGGTAAACCTATACGTAGAACTAATACTTCATCGAGAATGTGTTTCATGGTTTTTTGGTATATGAGTCCCCGCTGCCATTTTTTTCCCACTTAAATAACAAAAAAATGTTTACTTATTTAAAACATAAAAAAAAGAACAAAAAAAAAAAGTCTTCTTCCGAAAAACGAACAAGATTCCACAACGCGTTATTTTTTTTTTTTTAGATAACCGTTCGTTTTTAAAAAGTGCACGAAACCAAATAGGAACTCGTTCCTTCAGAAGCGGACTGACGCTGGGTACCGAAACCAAACTGCGTCCCAGGTCCTCATCATATCTATGTTTTGGGCCCCGATTCATACGAATTTGAGCCGCAGTTTATAATATTATGTTTTCGGCTTCAATCTGTAGGTCCTACGTCGTGTCTCTAAGGGCCCCAAAAACTGTTTGCACCCCAGTCGTTAGATTGTCAGTCCGCCCCTGCGTTTTTTCCAAGCACTGCAAAATGTTGGCCCATTATTTCGATCGTACAAAAGGCCGTGAAAACCAACGAGGGCCGTCAACAACGACAGCTTGTTGTTTTAACTTCCATATAAGTCCTATAAGACCATCGTTTTAGCAACAATCACTAAAATAGTACGTGATCGGCGTAAGCTATGAACAAACGCTGCTACTGATGGGCACGGGCGTGAACGTCAACAATTTTGTCGTTATTATTTGTGTATTATCTCGGTGACACGAGATGTTTAATATGGGCGACGTCATCTAACCGTTGGCGGTGTAGGCGCACTTGTGAAAAAACGACCTCGGAGAACAGTCGACGTCCAAAACGAGACGAAAATTTGTTTGACAAACGGCTAAATAATTGATGATCGTTCAATGAGGGGCGCAGGAGTGCGCCGTAAGAATACACCACGAGGGATTTTCAGGAGCCTGAAAGTTTTCTTAAAAATAAAATGAAAAATCTAACAACGAGCCGACTTCAAAAAACGAAAAACGAGCGCTATAAATAACATGAAAAATAATCGAACGAAAAATAAAATATGTTATCACGTTTTTTAGGAGTCGGTGAATATCGTTTAATTTTTTTCATTTAGTTAGGTATTTTATATTTTTTAGCGATTCTTATGTTTTTCTTCATTTTCAGTGGAACGTCATTACTATTGCTGTGTTCTCATTATTCATACCATGTCATTTGCAACTCTGCCATATAAGTACATGTACGGGGCAGCCAATATTAATATAATACATCGATATTATTCTTATTATATTACAAAATGAATTCCGATAACAAACATACACAAGAAGCCGAAATCACTCTAAGTCACTTGGGTAGTTTGATGTTGTGAGTCATTATGAATATTATAATATTATTTATTATTCAACTTTTACCGACCACTATTGTCGAATTTATGGCAAAAAATCGAAATCGGTTGTGTCAAAAACAAGTTTGCCGTAATTTTTAACGTATTTTGCTTAATTTTTTTACTGTAACTTTTTATATTTTAAAATTCTATTTGTGTTCATAAACATACCAGAAAAAATACTGACTTTAAAAATTGGAGCATTATTGATGAAGTTATAGAGATGACAATAGTGGCAACAAATTAACTCACACGTATTATAAAATATCTGAAAACAATGGTATATATAATCACAAATCATTGCCACCGAAATAACGATTCTGAGCAAGCTCAGTTATCCAGTATACGTCCTGGTAAAAACCAAATTCGACAAAAATATCAGTTTTATTATATCAAAAATTTCAATTGTTTTGTGGTATTCAACGTAAAGACCGATCTCAAAAATTTTAAGAAATCTCAACTCTTATGTAGTATTTAACTTAACGATTGGAGCACTCCTTCAACACAAAATCGTCAACACAAATCTGAAAATTTCAAACTTTTCGTCGCACAAATTTTCAATTTTTTGTTTTTTTTTTTTTTGAGGTATAGCTCAAATAGTAATCAAAATTTCAAAAGTACCACCGGTGTCCAAAGACCTATCAGAAAAGTTACTCACATTCAAAATCGGAACATTAATTCTACCCAAAAAAGTGTTCACAGAAAAAAAAAAACATTACTATAAAAACAATACATTCTTCGTATCATTCAGAATCTAAAAAAACTTACAGTTGAATAGATAACCTCTTTTTTTTTTAAGTCTGTTATGAATCATTTCTAGGCTGTAAAAAATATAAAATTATACATTACACTGTCGTTTTCATTAATTATTATTATTATTAGGGATTTTTATTAAACACATTTTACAAAATAGACGTTAATATAAACGTATATATCGTAAAAGTTCAAATAAATAAATTATAATTATAATAAACTATTGATGGCCATGACTTTAGGATACAAAAAAATCTATTTAAAAGTTCCATTTTGTTTACGATATCAAACAAATAAATCAATAATAATTAATGTCGACTATATTTTATAAAAGTGTTACGGTTACTTCAAACTACTTCGTGCGTACCTACTCGGTATACTACGTTGTGCATATCATATAATTTTTTTTAGATTCTGCGTGTAACAAAGAATGTATTGGTTTTCACATGATGTGTGTTTTTTATTTTAATGTTTTTCACCACTATATAATCACAATAACTTCTTCAATAACGCTCCGATTTTTAACGTCAGTACCTCTAACGGTAGATGTATGGACACAAATAGTACTTTGAGAAGTTATAAATTTTAGCGTAAAAAATATTAAAAAGTTACAACAAAAAACGTTAAAAATTACGGCAAACGTGTTTTTGACATAATCGATTTAGATTTTTGCCCATAAATTCAACAATAATGAATAAGTTGAAATTTTCACGTAATATTTAAATTGGTAAAATACAGCTTTAATACAAATTTCAAGAAATTTTGACAATTTTTGAGCTAATTATAGAACTTTGAAATTTTCAAAAATTTTAATTTTTTTTTTTTTTGTAATTTATGTTCGAAGAAAAAATTAATCTTCCACGAAAAGTTTTGAAAATTGAATACAAGGTTCCCAACACATAAGTACATAATATGTTTCTACAAAATTTTGGTAACACGTTATCACAATTTTAAATATTTAGTTATTTATAGTCGGAAACAGATTACAGACTTAATATACAACCTCTATACGGACAAACATTTCATAACGGTGACCCACAGCATCAAACCACCCACGCGACCTAGAGTGATTTCGGCTTATTTTTTTTTTTGTACGCGATACATTCTGTTTTTTTAAGCTTTTAAACTTCCGAGCTCTTGAACGTTACTGCAACTATGGAAACAATTAATAAGCGAACTGCAAGTGTTACACGCGAATTTCCGTTTTTGTTCAAGAATCTTAGCGTAGGTACATACTTACGAGTTGAAGAACAAAACTAATTTAAACCGGTTCGACAAATAATAATTATGATGCATTTAAACTGTATTCGTGACGAAATATTTCTGGTACCTGCAGTTATAAATTAAATTGTTGAATAATAGATCGATTCCTACTAATCTATAGGGTAATATCTTTATTTCGATTTTCAAACGTAATATTATACGTTTACAATAAAAATATAACAATATTATAAACATGCATCGGCATTATTGTGTCGACCTTGAGATATCTCCAAGGATTAATATAGGTACTTGCAAACACCACCGCGACACCGTTTGAAATGTTTCTCGCAGCTTGATCTGCGCGTATCTACAATTATTGATGTTTTTTATTATTCGAGTTGACAAAATGAGACACGTCGTCTAAAACAATAGCTCAGTTATGCCGCGCTAATGTTAAACAACAAACGAGTCGTTCTATTATTACATGCGTTTTATTCCAATGGGTTAACACACAAATTCGACTGGAATAAAATGCTGCGATATTGATGCGTTAGTTGTTATATGAATTTTATATTTCTTAGCCGGACAACAACATTAACCGGTCAAACTATCTGTATTTGTCACAGGGCGTGCCACAGTAAAGTTAGGCCACCGAAAAAATCCAGACAAAAGTCCACGAAGAGTTTGGGAAACTAAGAAAGTATTAGGCACCTAATGAAGTACAGCGATCCTGTCGTTTGTGTAGGCCACTGTAAATCAATAAACTTAAAAATGTTTATTCTAGCAAAACGATTTTTGAATTAATTGAAACTATTATAGCGCTTACACTTTTTCGAATGAGTTATGACCAAAATGAAACAATAACAATACGTATAAAAAACGTCAACAGACCAAAAAGAAATGAAACTGATACTTTTTACTAAAAACTGACAGTTTTCTGAAGTCTAAAATCCAAATCGTTGCAAGTATATATAGATACGTCGTGTAAACATTATTGCTTGAAAATAATTTCGTATCATCGATATGGATTACAGTGTAGCTAATACGGGTGAGAAAAACAGAAAAAAGCACGGAAATATATTTCGATCGTGATGTTACTCCCATTTCGAATCAAAAAATAATTTTCGAAATACAAACGGACTAAATACGGACACTAATTGTATAAATAATATTTATACAGCCTTTTAAATATTATCTGAAACACCCGGTGTACAATGTAAGAAAACGGACGTTTTTCGTTCTAAAATCTCAAATACATACAATTCGTGGAAACCCGGATTTTAAGAATTTCATACGATCCCCTTTTTTTATTTTCGATTCTGAGCGTCAGCAAAGTATGTATTGTTTTTCTGTGCTCCGATTTTCACGTTCAATGAAAGGTCGTTGGACTCTAATTGTACTTTGATGGGTCTCTAATTTGCAAGTTCAAAATTTAAAAAGTTAGGTACAATCAAAAGAGTAGGTCTCAAATTTATCACTGAAAACGTTAAGAATTACGGCAAACGTGTTTTTAGACATAATCGATTTAGTTTTTTCGGCCATAACTTCGAAAATAGTTGACGGAACTAGCTGAAACTTCTTCGCGATATTGAAACAGATAGAATAAAGGTTTTGTCCGAGTTTCGAGTGATTTTAAAAGTTTTTGAGCTAAGTATCATACTATTAAAAATTTTCGAAAATTTACGTTTTCGTCGTGGTTCGATAAAAAATTACAACGAAATTCGAAAATTTTATCACAAGGTTAACGACAAGTATATACACGAGACGCTAAACGAATTTCGAAAATCCGTGTTCACGATTTTTTTTTCTTGGCCGTTGAATGTCGGAAAACGGTCAAAAATTGGTCGTACCTTTGACTCGATATTAGAAAAAAATTTGTCACCCACACGAATTTGTTATTTTTAAAAGAAATTTCAAAAAAAAAAAATATCCGCATGACGGATTCCGAACGCGTACGAAAAAAGTGTTGAAAAACGGTGTGATTTGGTTAAAACATTGGGAAATCACGCGCTCTTTTGCTCTGTATATATATATACAATCGATACTCGTAAAATCGTAATTAACTCCTTAAATAAATGGTCCAAATGGTTTGGAATCTTCGCACGTCGTTTAAATCAATATTCTCTGTACGTGAACACCTTTTTTTTTCGGAATCTTTTTTTTTTTTTCGGTTTGATAGACGTATCGATCAACATTCGCGCACTTTGCGAACTCGTCGAAGGTTGCGACGCGCGCCTTCTTCGTATGTACCGCGGCACGCGGTCGTCGCGCGCGCATGTACGTCAGTCACGTTATACTTGACGAAAATAATAACGATTCTTCATCGATGATTCGTAACGAAGTACGAAATTAACGATTCGCGAACGTCATTCGCCGACGCCACGAAGATTCATTCTCTATTGTATTGTTTAGCCGATTTACTCCTCGGACGGATATTTGCGATTGCGATCACGTCCGTGCACGGGACGCGACCGTTCCCGCGAATATGGCGGACGGTCTTGCGACGAGTGTTATATTCGCGCGCCAGCAGTCAAACGCGGTCGCGCCGCTGCCGTTTCGCGCCGTCCACCACACGCCGCGACGACGTTTAGTTTCGCCCGACAATTAATGTCCCACAAAAAGCGGCGAATGAAATTTTAATCGATCGTACGGATTTACGCTGTGACAAAACGTAAAATTCGTCGTCGTCGTCGTCGTTTTTCTCGCGCCGATCCGCCGACACCATTCCGCGGCTCAACCGAAAAACAAAAAAGTCCACGACGCGACCATGACCGCCGGCATCGAGCAGATTCCGGACCGGGCGCCGGACCAGGTGCGGCAGCAGGCCGCGGCGCCGCGGCCGTCGTCCGCGGTGGTCGTGAGGAGTGCGGTCAAGCAGTACGGTCACACGGCCATACTCAGAGACTTGAACATGACCGTGCCGACCGGGAAAATGTAAGAACGGAAAAAAAATTGAAAAAAAAAGCCGCTTTCACCGCGCTTTGGGCCGGTCACCGGTTCGGAAGTCCGGGGACGTATCGTTAGATAAAATATCGAAATCATACGATCCCGACCGAGCGAGCTCAGTTGCCAACGGAAGTGTGTATACCTGGTACATTTTTCGCGGATTCCAAAGTTCGATGCTCGAAAACGTTCGTATCGCCCCGACCGATACCTATTTGAATATTGTGTGAAATTTTCGATTCGTTCCGATAAATATTTCGGATGTTAAAAAACTAAATCGATAAAACACGTTCCTCTAAGTACCATCAGAGTGTATTTAGACGTTTCGTTAGAGGTCGATTTTTTCACCGACTTTAAAAATCTGAACGTTTCTTGTATCCTTAAAGTTGTTCGCAGAAAAAAAAAAAAAAATACGTCGTTGTAAAAACAATTCAAAACAAAGCAGGAATTACACAAGGTCGCGTGAACAGTTTGACGGAGTAGCGACTGCGCTTTGGGCGGAACGCCGTTTCTGGAATTTGTGGTTCAAACGTATTGTTCAATATCCGAAAGCGATGATGAATCCTTCGAAAAAAAGATTCTGAGCGAGCTTAGTTATCTAGTATGTTCACGTGGTATATAAAGACGCGACATTTTCAGAAGATTTTTAGATAGAAAAAAAATACATTATCGTTAAAGTGATTCTGATTTGTTTCTGAGCTGAATATACAAAACGCATTCATTTTTGATCACTAATTGTTTAATAATTTTTCGTCGTACTCGTGTGTTGAAGTTTTGACGTTTTGTAAACAATGTAGGAAATTCAACACATGCTTGAAAACATATTGTTTTGTTTTGATTGAAAAATGTGTAAGATTTCTGATATGAAAACAGTTCTTTTCAACGTTTAAAATTTGAAAACTACCTAGCGATGGAGTGTCGTATCGGCGATTTTCATTCAGAACAAATTCGAAACAAGTACGATTTTATGTTTTCAAAATTTAACGAGTTTCGTTTAAAACAAAATACACCATCCAAACTTACAGTTTGAAATCACTCGATCAGTAGTTTTCTAACGTAGCGTATTAAAAAAGTATTGAAAAATCGGTAATAATGTTTAAATTAATAACGTGTGATGATTATCGTTTGACTTTACCAAAGATTTTACGACTCAAGCCCGAAACAATTTTGTACATATTATTTCCTAAATAACAATTCACACGACACAAATTCGTGCACGTAATTTTTTTAGTTATTCGACATAATACGAGTATGTGGTAAAAATATCGGAATTCTCTGGCCATTCTTATGGCCATGTTAAAAAAAATAGAACATTCCATTTTACTCTTTGAATATTATTGGTTGGGTTATTTTAGTTGTAGGTAAGTACAAAATAATTTTGTCATAGTGATAAAATTCACGACTTCCTACGTTTGTTGTAAAGTTCGTGTACTATTAACATTTCTTAATGACATATATTCGAACTGTAAAAATTCAAAGTCCTCTTGGGGTTTACAGTTTAGTCCTGCAGCCGTTATGTTTAAAAACATTTCTAATACATTCATTTTTGTACAGTTGTTCGATTTATTTGTAATATGTTGTCACAACTTGAGTTTTTACTCGTTTCGAAATCGACTAATACTTTTGTTTTAAGTCGAGCTCTGCACAGAATCGCTTTTTTCATAACCCATGACTTGCCTGTATTATTGTTTTCAGTTTCAATACAGAACGTCAAACTGATCCGTCACTAAACCGTGGTTTTGATCATATTTTTTAGGGTCATAAAGTTAATTTAAACATCATGGTTATGCAAAATTCTTACAATTTTAGGCGAAATTCGAGTACGAAAACACCTAAGTAGGCACTATCTGTGTATTTTTATTAAATAAACAAATTTTTTTCAATTCTTTTTGTAATTTACTTTTATGTACCTACTATAGTTTTTCGTGGTAGATGTAGGTATTTTATTGTTTTTATATTTATCTTATTATTTTTTTACCTAACGTTTCGGCATGCGATGGTTCTCAAAATGAAATAATTGATGCTGATTTGTAATGTTATTTTTCAGCTTCGTTCCGCTTTTTCTGTAAGTTGAAGGTTACCCCTTTTGATTTTTACACATCATGGCTATTTTATGGTTATAAAAAAGCCGGAATCACTCTAGGTCGCGTGAATAGTTTGACGGAGTAGCTACTACGCTTTGGGTGGATCACTGCTTTGGAAGTTGTGGTTTAAACATATTATTTAATATCTGAAAGCAATAATAAATCATTGCCTTCGAAAAAACTATTCTTAGCTAGCTCTGCAGTTCTCTAGTGTACGTCTAAGTAAATTTTTCGAGAATTTCAAAGTTCTATACTATACTTTGCTTAACAATATTCGAAAACACTTGAAACTTTTATCAAACCTGTACCTTACTTATTTTAATAGCACATAAAAATTTCAGCTTGTTTCCATCGTTATTTTGCATGTTATGGCCAAAAAACTAATTCAATATGTCAAAAACACGTTTGCCGTAATTAATGTTTCTCCTTAGTTTCTTGATTGTAACTTTTTTGGAATTGAAAATTAGGCTAAATGTTGAGTAAAATGCACCAAAGATATAAGTTGGGCTTTCATAAAGTGTATCGACCGTTAAGATCGGATAAGATCGGATAATACCCATATGGCGCTTTGAAAGTCACAGTCACCAAAAAAAAAAAAACACACACACATATTTGTAAAACAATACGCTCAGAATCTAAAATATAGTTTTATTTCATTTATTAACTAACAAGAATTTGTATATTTTTTTTTTTTTTTTTTGGAAAAAATTTAAATTTTGGTTAATACCAGCTAGATGTTTGTAAATATGTCATAAATTTAGAGCTCTTGTCATTAATTGACAACTGTTATTATAAAATTAAAAAATAACATAATTCAATTACTACGAAATAACCTACTCATTCGAATGTTTGCGGTCATATAAAATATAATACTTTATTTTAATGTTTACATTATTTCATTAGATTAATTTTTAGTTTTCCTAAAGAAAAGCGTGTTTTTTAAAAATTTTGTTTTTACAACCGTTATATGTACGTATAACATCATATTTGTTTTTACTAGCAACTTTTGTTGGATATTGTGAAAATATTAAATAAATACAATATCATCAACGTAATTTAATCTTAATTTTTAAGTTTAAGTTTTATCGCTATTTATGCACGAAAAGAAATCTTAGGTAACATATTTTACAGTTGGTTTCGTCGTTCTATCTTCAAATCTATGCTATTTCTATCAGCTAAAAACCATTTAAAAATATGTACTTATGCACTACTGCAGTGTACTTGGGGTCTGAAAAATCACAATATAAGTACCTAACTGAAATAATTAACATAACTCTCCGCCACCCCCAAATAATTTAAATTCTAATTTCCCACAAAAAAAAAAAAAAATTTGTACTTAAAAATTTTATACTTTTGTACGACTATCGTGGAACTAAACTTACAGTTTTAATTGGCCACCGAAATGTTTTTATTTCAAGTTTTGCCTATGCTGTCCACTTTGATTCCACCTCTTAGACCGCGAGCCTATATAATGCAATAATTACGTATTGTTAATTAATTGTTTTCAGTTACGGACTTTTAGGACCAAGTGGCTGTGGAAAAACTACCTTGTTGAGTTGCATTGTTGGCCGTTTACGTTTAGATTCCGGAGAAATTAAACTCAAAAGCGAACACATATCCGACATCGGTTACATGCCACAAGTGATATATGATTTTAAACACAACACCATAACTGCGTGTAAAAACTTTTACTAATTGTATACAAATTATTTTATCTATTTATTTCTAAGGAATTGGCACTGCATAATGAACTATCCATAAAGGAAACGTTTACATACTACGGTTACATTTTTAATTTATCCGACGATGTTATTAACGCAAGGGGACAAGAACTGAAAGAACTTTTAAAGTTGCCGTCGTACAGTCTAAGTTTAAACGAGATAAGGTAATTGTTCGAAATAGATATAATTTTCAAACATCACTCAGTATAAGAATGATGTCAGTTGATAAGTAGGTCGACCTGGTCAAAGTGTCAGCTTAAGTTCAAAAATTAACTATTTTTACCAGAGCATTTCGTTTAACTATTCAACACTAGTTTTAAATGTTTCTAGTATTGAGTATTGTATAAATATTTTGTACGTTTATTTTCAACCGATCAAACGCAAATAGGTATCTACCTATTTGATACCTAAGTGTTTAATGGATGTTTTGGGAAATTTTTTTAAAAGCAATATATTGTTGAATCGGACGAATTTTCGGAATAAAGTTATTCTTTGAAGGTATACACGAGAAAAGCCAGCATTTTCGTTTATTTGCTGCTTATAATATGTTTATCAAAATAATTTCCCTTTATTGATTGATTGGTTCGAATAAATTTTATCGGTATCGACTCGGCCAGTTACTAAATACGACGCGTACACTGTATATACGAGCATAAATTAAAACAGAACAATATGATTGATTATTATCGTGTTTTGTTCACACAGCGGTGGTCAACAAAGAAGAGTGTCTCTGGCAGTAGCGATGCTTCACGATCCGAAGTTATTGATCCTGGATGAACCAACAGTCGGCTTAGATCCGTTAATAAGTCAAAGGTAAATAAACCAATTTAAAATAAAATTTAGCTCAAACCCACTAGTATACACATATGAATATAGGCAAAACGTATTTTATAAATTAGTCGTGCATAAAGGACTAAAATTTACTAATTCATTGTTAAAAGAAAAAATAATTGTCAATATGTACTGCGAATACAAGTAAAAAGAACACAAAACCCCTCGAACAGTTCAACAAATGTTATTTATTGAAAACGTACGAATGTTTTTGAAACATTTATATCACATACCTAACTATGAATTGAAATGAATTTCGGACAAAAAATAAAACTGCAAATTCGCTAAATATATATTATAAAAGTTTATTTTTAAACTTTGCGTGTGAAAAATAACTTATTTCTATTAGAGTAATACACGATTTTGAATTCTACATAAACGTGACCACTAAACTTTTTTTTTTTTTTACTAAGCATTTGGGAACTACTGTTAGATTTGACGTCAAAAGCAGGAAAAACAGTAATAATCACTACGCATTACATCGAAGAAGCCAAACAATCACAAATGGTAAAACGTAAAATTATCGATAAATCTATTCTAGTATATTATATACTATATTGGTAACTGTTATACATAGATCGGTTTAATGCGAAAAGGCACACTTCTTTCCGAAGCGTCGCCCACGGAACTGTTGACGTCGTGCAACTGTTCGTACCTGGAAGAGGCGTTTTTAAAGATCTGTCAGAATCACGTTGCCAAGACCAACAGTTTTAAAATACCGGTGAAACAAGTACGAAACGTTAAACGTAATGCGACATAATATTCATTATTTAAGTCGCCTCGATAAAACAATCTTAGTATACACCTACTTTTATGATGGATTAAAATTTTTCAATTTTAAATTCATTCTACACAATTATAACAACTTGATTTGATTATTTTCTTATCTTTTTTTTTTTTTTTTTCCACCCCAAAGAAGGTTTTCGTACGCGCAAAATTTACCTCCTCCGCCGCTGTTAAACAACAAACTGTTTACGTTTGGTCGGTTCAAAGCTCAGGTATGCAAAAACGCATACCTGTTGAGAAGAAATATACCGTGAGTAAAACATCAAAAACAATGTTTAGTAAAACATTTTAATTTAGTCGCCACAGTATACGCAATTAATGCTTTGTACCTATACGAAATCGACCTTAGAAACCTTAGAACTAAAAAAAATATGAGCGATTAATACAATTTTTTTTTTTTTCGATTATCTCGAAATGAGTGAAGATTTGTTTTTACTTAAATGATTATTACCTATCTCAAAACCATCTTCGACTTTTAACCCCGAATCATCAATAATTTGGGTACCTACCCTGCAGGCTGGGCAAGTCAATAACTTTTTTGAACTTGAGTTAATCAAATTGTTTTCACCGAGTTAGGAATTGAAAGCGAATGCGAGTTTGAGTCAGTTTTTATAACTGCAGTACTCTAGTAAATTTAATGTTGATAAACGAAAAGTAAAATCAGTACTCGCGGTGTTTACGGAAAAAAAACGAATCGATGCATAACAAGTAAAACAATTCAAAATCAAATCACGTTATGTTTCAGATAGTAAACGGAAAAATAAATCAAGATGATTTCCCTTAAGAGTTCAAAATTTAGTTAACTTCTGTTTTGTTTAACTCGTTAATGCCTATATGTAGTACGGCACATTTAAATTAAAAATAATTATACTAACTTGCCCAGCCATATAGTTATTTTTTTCCATTCTGTTTTTATTCCAATAGGTTCACGCTGTTCGTGTTATTTTTACCGTTAATACAAACGGTCCTGTTCAACGTCACATGCGGCCATGACCCAAAAAATTTGGCTTTGGGTATACTGAACGAAGAACAATTGAGCTGCGACGTGGGTTCATGTTCGATGGCGCGAATGACCGATACTTGTTTTTTGGACGGAGGAGTGAACGTTAGCTGTTTAGTGTTGGAACGATTAAAAGAAAAGACTTTCAACTTGGTAATTGCGAAGCGCACACACTAGTCACTACACCGATATTTAAATGTTGTCGTATTGTTATGTGTAATGTTTGGTTTCGAATCATGGGATATTTGTAAGAGAGATGCTCAGCGAATCGTTAAAGTTTAGCTCAAGAATGGTTTAAATTATTACAGGGTTTGTAATATTCTACACCCGGTCTAATAAATTTGTTACACTAAATTAGAAATTTTAACTAATCGAATTCATTTTTGTACGCGTTCGATTCGTTCGGTTATAATTTAAAACCGTTTTGCAAGAGTGACTAGGTATAAAAATATTAATTAAATAAAATAAAATTTGGGACCGAAATAACAAAATTTTCTAAAAAACAAAAATTGCCCACTGTCAAATTTTGAAGTTGGTAGCATATTATAGAGAAATATTTTGTGAAGTCAGTGTTTAAATTTCTAGTGTTTAATACGAAACCTAAGTATTTTACCACACGAAACTTGTATAGGTACTATAGAAATTTTTTTTAAAGTCTTTCCATCTCAACCTTGATTACTTCATTGGTCTTTTCCTCGGTGAGGTCGATACTTATTGTGGAGTACTATTCTCAATACTCTTTTTCTTTTTTTTTTACGTCATTCGTATCACATATAGGCCTCCTTATAATGTCTTTAACAATGTTCTTACTTCGTTACGATTCTAAAAATTATTATTACACTAGTTATAACAAATTATTTAGTAGCTTGGGATGTTTTCTTTCGGAAATCGGTTAGTGTATTTTTTTATTTTGGAATTTTTCATTTCACCCAAATCACTGTTTGAGCAGATCAGACTGTGTTAATGACCTTATTCAGTACTCGCAAGCAGTACTGAAAAAAGTTGCAATAAATTTTATAAAATCCTCGACATGGGTACAGTCGAAAAATGTCCTATAAATTGGATACACCGTTTTAGCACTTTCACAATAATTTGACAACCACTTTTTACATTAATGTTTTTAATAGGTGCCTATTATATTTACATATTTTTTGTACTGCAGATTCAATATTCTAACCCAGAAGATGGACACTATGCATTGAATGAAAATAAAGTGTGGGGGCTCCTTCATTTTTCGAAAAATTTTAGTGATAGCTTGGCGAACCGTTTCAACGATGGAACTTATAATTTCGATAACATTACACTCGATATGGGAACTATTCATGCGTGGATCGACAATACAAGTAAGATACGATAACGGTGTTAAAATCTGTTTTGCATAAATATATTGCAAAAATTAAATAAACATCAGTCACCGGATGATAAAAAAAAAACTTCTTTTTCTTACGTGCCATGATGTGTACAGACAATGAAAGTATTCGGTTATAATCACCTTATTATAAAAAAAAATCAAAAGTATTAGACCGAGTACCTAGGTCCTAGACTGAACGAAGTTAGGTCAGTAGGTGTAGTCATTGAAACAGGTAAATTTTGTTGAGTACTTTTTGTTAATTATACCTAGTCGTTAAAATTTGAAAATTTGAGACTGTCAGGTTTGTCAGATTGTCAGACCTTTATACTATTACTATGCAACATGGATGTGTTAAAGTCGAGACCAAAAAGTAGAAAAATTTTGGAATCAATGTGAATACTTATGTGGAAACCAAAACTATATTTTTGAGAGCTTGAGGTCTGTCTACCAGTGGACAGTGGTAAGGTGTTAAGCCTAGTGTTATATATTGTGTTTTGCTTTATATAAAGTTATTACAACAAATCGTTTAATAATAACTCACGCGTAGGTACTAAATAATATGTAAAGTTTGTTTTACACATCAAATCATCAAAGCATGGGTGCATTATGTCACAAGTGTGAAGTGTTTTATACAGTTTTATCTGGTACCAAAACAAAAAAAAAAAAAAATTCAGGACCTAAAAGTGAAGGCTTGCCAAACAACACGTCGATTTTCGACATAATTATCTTAAAAAATATTCTACAAATTAAAAAAAATAAATGAAAAACATCAAATATATAGTTTTGTTAATCCGAAAACAGACGCCAAATCATCTCAGCCAATGTTACATCAACATATCCAGCGATAACGTTAAACTTTATTTTTTCAAAAACTACTCCAAAAAATTAGACGATATAAAAGTTCAAATAAACAGTTTTATTTTTGAGAAAACAGAAATCATATCGGTCCAACCGTTTTGTCGAATTAAAAAAATTAAACTCTAGAAAAATTCTATAGAAAACTAAGTAAATGATGATAGTAGCGTTGTTATTGAAATACGTATTTACTTAAACAGAAGTTAATTTTTTGTGGCAGGTTGATTTGGCTTAGTTTAATAAAATTACACACTCGCCACCGCACAACTCCAATCGGTGATAATTTCAAACTTGATTTTCTCAAAAACCACTCGACCGATTTCAATGAAAATTTTACGGTGCACAATTTCAAATTCATAGTTTTATTTTTTCGAAAAGAGAAATCAAATCGTTGCCACAAAAAATGTCCATACTTACAGGAATAATATGTTTGGTATGGCTTAAAATTAATTTATGAATTATTATTAACATAGGTCGATGACAAACAATAATAAAAATTAATCTTTTCTATATAATATAAACTATGAAATATCAAAAATAGTTTTTCGTCATTTATTATAATATTATAATCACGATGTTTATGTACTCATACAATATTTCCGTCAAGTATATTCAAATATTATTTGAAACATTTTTCAAAAACATGAAAAATATTGTCTATGTTTGATTTTCTTTTTCACGAATAACATAATATATATATACGTGTGTACCTATGTATTTGTTTGTGCTTCGTTTTGATTCAGATAAATTGATGTACGACATGATAAAAAGAGACATATTAAACAGTTACACGGACGTTGTAGATTCTTTGTTCACCAAATGTAACAAGTCAGAAAGGCTCGGTCAACCTCCAATTAGAGTAAGTATATCTAGTTCTCAATTTAGTATATTTTTATTTTAAATATTAATTACTTAGATCCATCATAGAAACACTACATATGATTTAAGCGTGCTTAACAATATAGTCATAGTCCAAATGAATTGTTTTTTGTCCAGCACCTGTAAATAAAAGTAAACGACTAACAAAACTTAAAGCAAATTCGAAATAAAACTTAGTATTACTTGTGTGTCTAACGTTTAATATCGAAATCTTTTTTAGCTGCTTGATCCCGTGTACGGAAACAAAAATCCTAGTTTCATACATTACGCGTCACCGGCAATAATAGCACTGTGAGTACAACGATTTATTGGTTTATTATTTTCAAAATTCAATCTACCGGTAGATATTATAATAATAATAATAATAAAAACTTTTTTTTTGTTACATCATCTTAAAACAAAAAAAAAATAGGTGTGCATTTTACTTACCGGCAATTTACACGGCCGCTTGTATAATATCTGAAAAGGAAGGAGGCGTTATAGAACGAGTGGTGCTCTCAGGTAAAAAATAAAGAGATATCTACTAGTTATAATGATTTTGGAATTCGGATTTTGGATAGTTATTTTTGAAGTAATAAAAAAATAAAAACATGCTTCAATAATTAAGTACTATCTCGGTTTGACAACATTTTTATATGGAACTTTTGAATTACATAGGTAAATAAATATATTATGTAAAAAACAAATTAAATTTAATGCTAACGGGTATTAACAATTTTACTTAAAATTAGTCAAACAAGTACCTAACAACTAACGACTGATATGAGAAGTTTAAAAAATCTTATTAATAATGAACAGTATTTTTAAATAATAAAAATATAAGATAAAATACCAGTTTCTTTCTAATTATGGGAAACGCATCTGCTAAATTTAGTGCTCGCATATCGGCCATAATTAAAAGAATTGAATTTTTGACGATTTCAAACACTAATCGCGATATTGCAACACAAGAATACATATTTTATTGTGGTTTAAAATGAATTATAGTCAAACAAACTTTTTACGAGAGAAATATTTTGAATTCACCGACAATTTTCGGTACGAGACTATAACTCCATAATTGATACATTTGTCTTTTCAAGTATAAAAACACATTTTACGTATATACAGTTGAAATGTGTTGGTTCGCAATAGACTCGTGGGTTTGAACTGTTAATTGTTATGTTGATTTGTCGTGTATTATTGTGTCAATACTTACTAATCAATGATGAGCACTGCGTATTATGCAGATTATAAATAATTTCTCCGTGTTTTCAATCTGGGCACTCAAAAAAAAAAAACTTTTTTTTATATTATCTTATTTTATGCGGAAACTAGCATGCGATATCGGCCAAGTCCGACACCTTACCCTCGTGTGATTATTATCGTTTTAATACTCGCGTTTTTGAATTTGTTTACTCTTATTTTCCGGATTTAGTAGCCAAGTTATGAAAAAATAATTCGATCAAGAAATAACGTTTTTCCCTTTTAACCCCCTTATACGAGTGTTATTTGAAAAAACGCGATGGTTGATGAGCACTTAACATTTTTTCGAGATAAAATAAAATATTTAGGTACAGGATTTTTACAAATGAAAAATGTTATAATGTTAAAAAAAGTTAAAAATTAGTTTTTTAGACAATAATACACGACTCGGTATCGTGCGTTACGATTGTAATTTACAACACAATTTTACGCTATTTCCATACAGGAATGAACTTCATCGAAATCGCATTGGCTCAAGTGTTAGTGCAGATGGTGTTCGTCGTCATTCAAACAACATTGGTGATGCTCGTCATGTTTGTCATTTTCGATAATCCGTTTGTCGGCGATATATTCCCATCTTTTTTGCTGTTGACGTTGATCGGAGCCGGTGGCATGTGCTTTGGTAATTTTAATTGATATAATTTGCGTTACGAATATGATAATGAAAATTAATAAATGTGTTGATGATAATCATTACTAAACACTAAAAACACTATAATCAAAACATATAGTAATAACAAATCAAGAAATTTTGACACAAGTCAAAACTAGTGAAATTTGAAGTTCAAATTTGGTGAGTCTTTTAAGACCGGTAAACTAATTACAGTACCAAATTATATTGACACGAGTACATATTTTTTCTTTTTCTTTCTACGATTTTATTCTGTAATTTTTCTAAGTATCTAATTACAATATATTTAATTGATTATAAGAAATATTTTAATTCAATACCTTGAATGAACGATTTTTGGCATAATTATTTATTATTTATTATTATTTATTTACTAAGAATTTTAAATGAGTACTGCAATGGAACACATGGTATATGGTTCGTTTTTTTAATAACAAATTATAATTTTATCAACGTTTTCAAAATGTTTGTCTACACCTGTAAAACTAGTTGATAATTTTATGTTTTTATTTTTTTGTACGCAAGTAATTATTAATTGTGTCTCTGCGTATTTCAAAATATGCCGTATACTTAATCCAACATTGATGATTCCCACAGGATTTTTCTCTGCCATCATTTGCAAGTCATCGACAGAGGCGGCGTTTTTGGGCATAGGAACAAATTTCCTGCTGAAATTTTTGTGTGGTAATCAAATATTGCTAACCATTATTATTATTATTTTAATAAATACAAGAAAACGGCGGAAAAACCTTTTCGAAAACAAGATGTCGTGCCAAAACTTCTATACATAATGTTTTTTATTTGGATCAGTTAATGTTCATACTGTGCATTATTCTCGTACGTTAATCGGCGTGTTTTTGACTTGCAGGAATGATGTGGCCCACAGAAGGCATCCACCACCTGTTGCGCAACATCAGCATCTACTTACCGCTGACAATGTCCACCGACAGCCTGAGATCGTTAACGGCGAAAGGCATGGGCCTCAGTCACCCGAATGTGTATTTTGGATTCGTTTCAATCATCTCTTGGATACTCTTGTTCTCGCTCATGTCGTTTATCACACTAAAAATCAAACGCGACGTTTGGGCGAAGAGCTAATCCCTTCTATTTTATAATTTTTTTAGGAGTGACTTTTTTTTGTAAAATTTGTTTACAATTACCTATTCGAAAATATTCTATTAAAGCTTAACATATTATATTATAATTTTACCGTTCTTGGCAGATGAGTAACGGCGTAGCCGACTGTATTCTTCCATCTCCAAAAAAATACGCGGTACAAAAACGTTTGCGTTCAGCATCACTAGCCGGCAATGTGGTTTGACATAAGTGGCGGTGATCGTGGTAAAAATATTCAGTTTTAAGGGGTTTATTTTTAGTCTGGTTCAGTACAACACAAGAGGATGAACGCGGCAAGTTAAAACGAGTGGAAAAATACCCTTTACCACTTGCACCGCTTTTTATGTTTTAAAAATGTTACATATTATGTGTTTACAAGAACGGTAAAATTAAGAAAGCTGCGGCAATATTTCAAGCCCGATTTGAATAATATTTTTGAAACGGCTTAAAGCTTTATACAATGTACCGAAAATATGTATTCTATCTGTAAACAGTATAATTTATACTCAATAAAACTTGAAAAATTCAAATATTTATCTTTTCGTTTTTAAATGTAGATTTAAATTTCAGTGTATCTATATTAAAAAGTTCATTTGATTCGATCATGCAGATATTTTTTTTTTCGGTCTTTTAGCATTCTAATGAAGGTAAACTACAATCGTTTATCATTGAATCTAGATGTACAGATTTTAATTTAACCCGTGTTGTTATTTTTGTCTAATGTCGAAACGATTTTGTTTTGCATTATATGATGGAAATTTTAATTTTATCAGAACACCGACGAGAATATGATAGTCTAGGTTCATCAACTGACATCATGTTAGTGTAATACAATTTTTTGATTTTATGAAAAACGGATGGATTGTTAATTTTAAGAAAATTAAAAGAAAATTAAAAACGCTACGGTCCATGGTTAAGTTAAAAGAAAATATTGTGGGGTAAGTTTTCGATTACATATTTTTTAAACTGAAAGTCTGATTTTTTTTATTCTTATTTTTAACCTGATTCTTAGAATTATGCCCGCAAAATCCATCACTTGGCATGGTATGTCAAGCAAAAGGTTAGTTTGTAAACAATTCGTGTGTTAAATACGTTAGTATTTGTATTTACTTGTACTGAGAAACAATAATATAAAATCTGCATGCAGATGAGTTAATAAACTAATTTTTACGCTACGAATAAGATTTAAACTGATTTTATGACATGGACAAAACTTGGGAGCTAAGGTTATTAACTATAACTTTGTAAAATATGGAAAGAATCATTCAACATTGAACCGAGATGTTACGATTTGAACTTAGCATGTAATTTTTTGAGTTTAAGCAATTTTGATTTGCGTTTGATTAGGACAGAAATTAAAAATTTTTATCAAAATACCGATTAGGCTACAATATTTACACACGATGACTGACGAATTCAAATGTTCTTTTTTTGTTCAAGATTTTTTGTTTATGGTTATTTGGAGTCTCGATTTTTTTTCTTCATTTAACACACGCAAACTACTTTTTATAAGTACAATTTAAGTGGTTTTTCCATAACAAACATATTAACAAGGATTCTGAAAACTGTTCTGAATCGGTTATGATATCTATTATGGATCGACTTTCTCTAATTTTTATTTTTTGTTTTTATTTCTAATAAATAAGGGGAAAAATCAAAAATTTGGATAAATCGACCCAAAATATCTATCGCTGTGTTTAGAATCTAAAAAATATAAAAATAATTCTGTCGTTAAATACGGTTATATCTTTAGCCAAAACAAAACTGCACCTTGGGCGCTCATTCATATTCATGTGTTTGGCTTTAATTTATCTGTTTTGGGCTCCCAATCAACAGGTTTCTGGTAGATACATATCGTCTCGAAATTACGTCTTGTAAGGTTCCTAATAAATTTTGAACCCCCCGGTCTTAAACTGTCAACCGTCGTCCCCTGCTTATCAGATGATTCTTTAAACAACACTCTAATAGTATTTAGTAAAATACTCAATACTCGTAAAACGCATAATAATAAGACGTTTTATCCTAGATCTCGTCTTTTAGGAAAATACACCGATCGTTTTATTCGTTGTGTAAACTGTGAACGAGCAACGTTTTTATTACGTTGTTTTTATCCATAGGCGCGACATGGCCTTGAAGTCAAGGGTTGCCAACCCATGATTGTCCCGAGACCGGACACCGCTTAGATTCTCGTGAAATAACACTGTCGAATTATATACTCTTAGGTTATTGAATATTATACGTGTGTCTATAAATCAATTGATAACGAACGATCATCGTAATGGTGGTTGTTCAGTAAGCCCGTCATTATTACGAGGAAACGAAAATATTATAACTTATTTAGGTGACTGTTCGTATCTATTTATTGTCAAGGCCCGCCTCAGCAGCGGCTTCAAGGGCGACTCCAGAGATACATCTGGGGGGCTAGTTCAATTTCAGTCTTTAGAAAATGTGAGAGTTTAAAAAACACTTATTTTACAACATCACAATCCTTCTATTTTTTTTTTTTTTTTACTATAAAACCGCAGTCACCACAATTATATATGTCGTATAAAATATGGTTATCCATTCAAAAAAAAAAAAAAATGGTCATTTTGTACACCTATCTAATAAATAAATGATCCAATCGACCACGTTTTCGTAAAAATTATTGTTATACCATACGTACGATTTTTTTTTTTTTAACCGTGTTGCTTATACGAAATATGAAACGAATTTATACGAGAAACATCTCATCCGCTTACAACATTCTTAAGATATCAAATACGTATTTATCCAATTTATGGAGTTTACAAATTTGACACAGTTGTGTGTGGCTCGATGTTTAAAAACCACAAACATTTTTACTGTGACCCGAACGCGGTTGGCAACCCTTCGAACACCGTTTTCAATTTACATTATTCTACTGCAGCCGAGTCGAGCGGCTGGTACAAAATCACAGAAACTATAAGCAGATGAATCTCACCAACTCTGTACGTACCGTCTTCCGACAAAATTAATCCGCTGGACCGTGCCTCTCGGAATCCCGCCGACCTTGGCACGGCTCGGTGCCAGCAGCTGCACGACGAAGAGCGTTGGTATAGCGACGACAATAATAATAATAAATAACATGGACAAAGTAAATGTTTTTTTTTTCCGCCGTACAATACGATTATAATATTGTGTAGATAACTAATACGTTTCTTTTTTTTTTCCAAAAATTGTTTCCATTACTGTTTCTTCCCAGAATGAATAATTCTAAACACCGCTGTCTCTCGCACTGTTTTTTTATTACCATTCGATAAGTCGGTGTGTTTTTGGCTACTTACGTTCTCAGGATCACATTAATAAATTGTATTCGTAGACGTGCGCAAGGAATGTTTTGACCTTTGCTTTCGTTACAAATCACAACATTCAACTGCAATTTAGTGTCTACTCGTGCGACTTCATTTTTCGTATAAGAGCGTCCACTACTTACAAAGCTTGTATGCATTGTTACCGGTTTTAGTCAAAAACTAATTATTTTGTACAGACCTGTAACGTTTGGGCAAAAAAATTACTCAAGTACGTAAAATAAAAACTTAGTACTACGTCAGTTTGTAACTCGGATAACAGGTAGTGTTTACAGTTGGGTAGGTTGTTTGAGTTGCTTTTTTGCTTCGGGCAGACTGCTGGTTTGCGAAACGTATTAGATCTGCGATCAACGTGTTAGGTTCACAAAATCACGATTTAGAGCTCATACGCAACGAATTACTCAAGTTCTAAAAGCTTTATATTTTGATCGAACTTTTTTCAAAAACCATTAAATTACGTTTTAATTTATCCATTTCGGTGAATAGTATCATCTAGTCGTTTGGCGCATTTTCGAGAGTTTTGGACCGCCGTATCATATAAAAAATAAACTAAACCGTACAAGTCGGGTAACCAAGCGCATATATTTTTTTTTTCCGACGTATCTAACGAAAAGATTGAAAAACTTGGATTCTTCAAAAAAAAAAAAAAATAATCGCGGACGAGAAAATTTCAGCAAATTTCGAGAAAATTTTTTGAAATTTGTTTTGAATCGCGACACAAAAAATTAATCAAAACTCGAGAGAACACTGCGATCGTTTCACCGGTCGTCCGTCTTTTTCGTAAAATCGCAGAAAACCTAAATAAAATATGTGACGTTCAGTTTGAGTTTGAGATTTGAGATTTCGGAGTTTTTTAGTCGGGCAAAACTGTCCCGTAAAAACGGATTTGATTTGAATTCGTAACGTATTCAAATCGTTTACTCGGGTACTTTTGCGTTGTCTTTGAGCCCGTATAATACTATTAGATTCGACGGTTATAGCCGCTCACAACCGAATTCTCAAGATTCGTTAATTCTTCGTCAACACGATAACATCGAAATCATTTGAAAGCATAAACGTACGCGTACGTGGGTCAGCGGCGGTGTACAGACGGCAGGTGAGGGGAGGGGGGGGCATCTTGAGTCCAAACGGGCAGACGCTGAAATACGATTTCCGGGTTCTAGGACGTTCGAGCCGTATAACGGCCGTTTTAGGATTTTTTGTTTCGTTGGGCGCAAAAACCTACCTCGTCTTCTAAAGCCTACAGGTTTATACGCGTACGGTTTACCGTTTCGCGAGTGTCGTCGGCCCGTATAATTTGATTAACGATAAATAAATTTGATAAATAAAATCGATTTCCGCGCGCGCCACCGGACCGCGGGCATTTTTCGCCACTCCGCGGCATTCCGCACATCCCCGCGAAACGATCCTGCGCGCGCCTGCGGGTCGGCGGCGGCGGCGGTGTAACATCTCTCCGATCGTGTTAACGGACGTAACTGTGCAGGTAACTACTGCTGAGGAATAGCATATACCTGAACACCGCGGCGAATGCGGTGGTAGAAAAAAAGGTTGGCGCGCTTCCGTTCTCTCCGCTCTTACCCGGCAAAGAGTAGTACCTAACATTATCACAGGGTCGGTCGTTCGAAACGATACGTCGATGGAACGCTCGCGTGATTTCGTTTGGCGGCGGGTCGAATCGAAGGAAAAAAAATTTATTAGGTTTATAAATTAAGGTTATTTCGAATAACATCGCGATATTACGACCGTCGATTTTTTTCTCTCTCCACCGTCTCCTTTTTCGTTTCTTAGCGCTCTCTATACATCTCTATATTATAGGCGACGACGACGACGACCATGTTAGGTTTGAAAAATTAGTGAAAACGTAATACGGTTTGACCAGCGCCGCGGCGGTATTGTCGAGCCGTGTACGGTCGCTACACAGTCGGCGGCAACGGCTCCTCGTCGCGAGGAACGCCCGAACCGTTCGGTCCATTCGGATAGTTCTCCATCGGCGACCGCGGTCCGTTTAACTGCGCAGCGGCGCCTAACCGCCAGTTACGTTCGACGACTATAGTTTTTGTGAGTATAAAAAAAATTTTACGGGTTTTTTACGCGAGCGATTTTTGTTATTGTTGTCGGCGAGACACGCAACACTGGTCTTTCGAACTTTAATAATATAAAAAATACATAACTACTCCGAAGTTACAGGAATGGGCCGCAGAATGAGCAAGAGGAAGTTTCCGCCGAAGAGAAAACCCATCGTGCCACTGGAAAAGCAGTTCGACTGTCCGTTTTGCAATCGCGAAAAAACCTGCGAAGCCAAAATGTGAGTACATTTTTTTTTCGGCGGGTCAGAGTGGGACCCCGATGTTATGGCGAACAAAACGTTGTTCCGACTACGTACGAATATGTGATTTGGGTGTCGTTGGGCAGTTTTTTGGGTGGATCACGCAGTTTACGTATCCAGCAACACCTTTTATAGGATAGGCCCCCACTGATCGTTTTAATACATTATTTCGCGATCGACTTAGTTTATAAGTATTGCAGGTGGTCACGATTCGAGAACGGAATTTCAAAATAATGTTCCATAGTGTACGATGTAGGTAAAAGCGCGAAAATTATACATGCAGGCTGTAACCGTAATCGCGTATTCCTCGTGACGATAAAATTACAATTTTGACAATTTTTCAAACCGGTTCCACCGTTTTTGACTGTAGCGCCTTTAACAGTAAATTCTATCGCTACGGGTCGATTTTTATTTTTATGAGCGATTTACAAAATTATAACTCGTAATAATACGGTACATTCCAAAACAGTGACCCACGAGACCTAGAGCGATTCCTGTTTTTTTTTTTTTGTATATTATCTTTAATACAAATAGTCCAAAGGCTGTTGAACTAACGTACGGTTATTATTATTATTATTATTATAATGTACACGGTTTCTTCACGGCGTTAGTTAAACAACAATTTGTAATAAACAATCCGTGTTATCGTGCGTTATCGAGAAGCCTGATGTAAACGCACTATAAAAACTCACAGTACATTATCATAATTTTTAATAAGTACATTTGAATGTTGTTTATAGTGAAAACGAACTGACTCATTTTTAATGAATCGCGTTATCACAGCACACGGTGTTGTCTTTAAAACAGTTTTAACACTAGAACCATTCTTTCTCGGTTCGCCGTAACGAACGAAAATTCTCGTCTTCTCAAGTCCATCTTTCAAAAACCGAATTTTAGCGAGCCCTCTGTTGACGATGGCGACAATCTTTTTCCATAGCTCTCGATTATCTGCCGATCGCATGGCTCAATTATTTAAACATTTGAACAATCCGGTCAAAGTGTTTGATGGTACATAATTATCTAGCGCAAATTGTCTTCGGTACGTGATTGTAGGAAATTTATCAATATAGAGTTACACATTATGTGAAATAGATTGATGTTTATTTAAATTATGTGGATTCCGTATCATAAATTGTTAGTGCCCCGAATGAAATGTTTTGCTCGATAATAACATCTTTAAAACCCATCGTGATGCAAGGCTGGACATTAATACTGGTTAAAAATTTAAATTAGGTTAAAAAGTCAAGTTAACTCGTTAACTTGGTTTTTCGATTAATATTTAACACAATCAGTTGATTTTCCTTTGTATATATCGTGTTAACTCTAAGTTAATCTGTAATAATAAAACTTTGAAGAAAAAAAAATATTCCTAAGAACAAAATTTAAAAAGAAAATACAAAAAAAAAGATTTTTATGTAGCGGAAGAAATGACATACTAAATACAAAACCATGTGAATTCAAATATATGAAATATTATCTTTATTTTAAGTTAAGCTACCTAAATACCTAGCTTATTTGTTAATTTAATAAACTAAAATAATTAAAAAATTAACTTTAAACTTAACTTAACTTAATAAGTTAAAAAGAGTTGTCAACTTGCTCAGCTTTGTCGTGATGTATATTATGTAGACATTTCTTATTTTAAAAAATGACGATACCTAGTTTAAGATAAAAAAAAGTTTATTGAAACATATGCAATTATTGTTTTTATTCCTAAATTATAGGTGTAATAAACAATATACCTAATATGTATAACACAATTTTATAATTACGTCAACTACCTATGCATAAATTAGTACTACTTTGATAATCACATTACGATTTATGACCATAATGTCTACTAGCTTTTTTTTATTTTTGTAAAATAGTCAACAGATAATTTAGGTACTTTATAACATAGACAATGCTTTGATAAACGTATAGTATCTAAGTAGTAAAGTTATAAATTTGTTTTCGATTAGTCAAAAACTGCAGAGGATTCCCAAAATCCTTCAGAACGACATCCGTTTTAGATAGCTTAATTGTATTTACAAACTTAAATTTGTATAACTTCTGTCTGTTTTATTTAACAAGGTACCTTTACAATTTTGTGCTCCAATTTTTATGATTATATTAATCAACACTCTTTTGGCGTATATTTTTTTTTTTTTTTTTGCTCACCATTTGAATCTCATATTAGTAGACGCCCACACTGAGTGATCAACACTTTTCTAATGTTTATATTCTGAGCGCAGCGAGGAATATGTTCTACTAAATTTAATAAACCCGAAATCACAAAAATGATACACTTTTTATTGCGTATACGTATTTCAACAACTATGTTGTCATCTTCAGCGTGAATCAACGACTCTTTAGTATAAACAGTCACAAGTGCTCAAATTTTAATTTTAGTGAGGAATGTGTTGTTTATGTTTTTTTTTTCAGTCGGCTACTTTTCGTATAGAAGGAATAAAGGCCACCCGCAGAGGGAGGCCCATCCCGAATTTTGTTAATTTAGTAAATGTGGATTTTTTTCAAATTTACATGGTTTTTTTATTTAGACATTAATTTTTTAATCTAAAAAACATTATTAAAATTGTAGATAAGTATTAAATATAGTGCATTGGAAACTATGAAATTTGTCACTGCTTTGGATGGGTACAAGATTGTGTAATACCTATAAACGTACTGAGTTAAATTTTTAAACAATAATAAATAATTGCTTACAGAAAAAAAAAATTCCGATCAATGAAGTTATGAAGTTAAGTTTTATAAATCATTCTTCGCTAATTTTTAATTTGTTAATTTTTCTAAATTTTTCAAAATTCGTGAAGACTAATTCCCTAAATTGTTTAATTTTTTGACAAGATATGTACGTTGTATGTAAAAAATAATATATTGTAATGATTGTGTTTTAAGTGTCAAAACTTAAATTTTTACAAAATAAACAGTGCAAAAATTTTGCGAATTTTCAAGAAATGCTTAGTTCTAAAATGTAAATTCTGATAATTCGCGCTTTGCAAATAGCATCAAAATAATTTGAATTTGTAACCACATTCGTGATTATTTTTACCTTAATTTATTCAAGTATTACGCAAAAATTTTAATAAATATCTAAAAGAATAATTTTTAAAAAATTTATTGGGAAATAAATGAACATGACGAATATTTTTGGCCAATTAAAAATTTTTCTGGTTCATTGATTATAACTTGAAAACTGAGCAAATTTCAAAAACATTTTTTTAATAAATTATCATTTACACTAAGACGCCACTCGACCTTTAGTATCACTTAAATACATTTTTTTAATACTTTAAATGCTATTAAAACAAAATGGATCTTTGTAAAATCAAAACATATTTTTCACTACACGGTCAAAATCTAAAAAAATTCATAGGTGGGATATGTCTTCCTCGTCAACCTTTCTTCCCGTTTGACTACTTCCATTAGCTATTAAATTAACAATATAGTAGTTTTTTTTTTTTATGGTTGGCCTCAACCCAAAAAATATTTCTGTGTGCAGCCTTGAAAGAAATGCTCCAATTTTCAAACTCAGTACCTCTAATGATAATTCTATGAACTCCGGTAATTTTTTTTTTTTAAATATTGCTTACTTTTTGAGTTATTTCTCAAAAACCACAAAAAAATTGAAAACTTCGGAAAAGTTTACGGCAAAAAAATTTAAATTTTAAGATTCAAATTTTCGTTTGGAAGAAATCCTCCAATTTTAAGGTTTATTGACTGCATTGATACTTTGGTCCTATAATTGTTTTGATTTTTGTTACTTTTTGAGTGATTTAGAATTTTACAGCGAAAATATGAAATTTTCAGGATTGTGATGACGTTTTCGTGTAGAGAGAATGCTCCGATCTCAACTTCAAATACTACAAAAAAGTTGAGATTTTGGATCTAAATTAAAATGCATTTCAAACTAAATTTTAATTTTACAAATTTTGCGAGTAACAGTCAAAAAACACGAATTTATACTTAAATTTCGCTGGAGTGACGAATTCAAACCGATACCGATATCATTATAATCGGTAGGCCATCACGTATTAAAATTTTCACACGTCAATATTTTTTTATTTTTGGATAGCAGTGTTTTTTTACGGAGTTGACGACGTATTTCCGTTTGGTATTATGCTAAACAAAACTTTTTTGACGTGTATTTTTTTTTTTTTTGTGTGACATTTGAATCTCCAAGATGTATTAATTTTTATATCTATGTTCCTTCCTACCTTCATTAATAAATGATATTTTATCGTATTTGGACATTTTGACCTATTACAATCATTATAGGTAACTGTTTATCAGTAAGTTTACTGATAAACATTTGGTATACATTATTTTTATTTACAGGGACTACTTTGCAGCAACTGCTATAATTATGTGCAGTATTTGCTCGGAACGTTATGTTACGATTATACATCATTTAGCTGAGCCAATTGACGTGTACAACGAATGGATCGATAAATGTGAAGAAGCCAATTTGTAAAATCAATTAATCATAATATGTTTATACCAATTATTGTCTATTCTACGTCTCAAAATAAATGTTTGTAAACTTCCTAACTAGATTTATCAGCTTAATAATCTAAAAACTAAGTTAATTATTCATTCTGGTTATATTACTGTCGAAAAAAATAATTGCTTAAAAGAAAAGATATACGTTAACGAACAATATTATTATTACCTTGAATAGAATAGGTTTATAAAATTTTAAAATTATAATTTAATTTATTACATTTTTGTCACACCGAATGGTATTTTTTACAAATAAAGTACACGACTTTACTACTACTTAAATGTTGAAAATCTTTTGAAACGCATTTAGACACACGTATATTAAGTCACCAATATATAATAAAAGGTAAATAGAAAACAGTAGGTAGAAAATTTCCTATAAGCGTTGGAGCGTAACGATTTTAAGTGTAGTATAAACACGAATTATTGCTTCATAAAAAAATGCATTATCAATTAAAACGTCGAATCATTATATTTTTACAGAACACAAATTATAATTCACTCAAGTTTTTAATACCTACGAAAACCGAATCCATTATTTATAGACACTAGCCTACTTTTTCTTTTTTATTTTGCATAAATGGTTTTCATAACAAAGTAAATTGAACAACGTATGTTCCGTTTTTTAAAAATCGTAACAAACGATATTAGTAATGATTTATAACGAGCCATCAAACGCTGACCAGTTAATAGCCAGTCTTGGTTTTCAGAAGGTAATATGTAGTTACTAATAATATGATGTATCAATAGGTATAGTATATTTTAGAGGTTCGGTGTTGAATGGTTGAAACGAAAGAAGAAGAAGACAATACTTTATAGTTTTTAACCCGTTTTTAGTGGAAGAATCAAAGTTTGTAAAAACTACACAAACGTGTATGGATAGGACAGAGTATATTTCCAAAACCATAAAGTACCAAAGTTTACTAAGTGGTGGAAACTGCACAGAAAAACATATGTACATGAAAAAAGTAAAAACGACATTTTACGGCGAAAAGTTTGAGATTTTCACGTTTGTAATGAGTATTTCGGGCAGAAAGAGTGCGCCAATCTCGTCGATGAAAACTGCATAAAAATTGGGATTTTCGCATTATGTTTTATTTGAAGCATATTTTGATATTTTGATTATTGTCCGAGGTATGCGCTGAAAACGACGAAAACTGTCAAATATAGGCGTCGGAACCGCTATACTTTAATTAAAAACTGTTGTTATAAAAAACTATTTCGCGTCGTTTTCGATCTAAACATTAGTTTGATACGTTGTAAAACATTCGAATTTTCGATAGGTATTTTCAAAGGATTTTTTTTTTTGTTAAATACTCAGTATGGTTTTTACCAGCACTAACTAGGCGACTGAGGTAGCTAAGAATCGTTTTTTCGATGGCAATGATTGATCGTACAATAATATGATTTATAACACTGTTGAACCACGACGTTCCAAACAGAGGCTTTTTACTGTTCAGATTAAAAATAAAAACGATTTTCCGATTTGATCTGGTCGTGTAATCGCTAGCTATTCGGAAAAATGGCAAAAAAAACATTTCATGCTGCAGGCTCTCGCGCCAAATTTGGCAACTGCGCCGTAGAATAATCCATGATACACGTAAGCGTGTTGGAAGCAACAAATGGTTATTCAAAACGATTCCGTCGACCAACGACGTTTGTGTTCTTAAAACTCGTACGAATAATACGAACACGGACAATGCACGTTCGACGTTCGACACAAAAATATATACGTAGAAGATGCCTACGGTTCGGCGCCGTCCGATGACGACCGTCGGTGCACGTATAGGTATGCTGACAATCCCTATTCCTGTTTCGTCCCGAAAAATCGTTCGTTTCAAGGTTTCTACAACACAACGTATGTATAATATTTCGTACGAGAATATACCGTCCTGCGGCAGTGGCGTAGAATTTTAACCGCACCTTTTTTTTTTTTTTCAAATGACACCTGCTGGTATCTAAAGATTATCTACGTCCACACACATTTATATATATATAAATGTATTTTAACCGAACGCAGCTATACCCGGTCGTCGGCCATATAAATTCCTGAACATAACTTAAAACCACGTTTCCACCCTCCATCGTGCGACGACGCGCAGCGTTACACGAACATGAATATTTTCGGCCATCATCGAATTACAAAAAGGTTTTTTTTTATTATTATTCCATCCAGAACTACACATTGCAGTTAAAATCGAAATCGTGTACACTTAAAACGTTTTAATACAACTGTCTATAAATTTACCCACTCCTAACCGAAACGCGTCTCATATTTGTCTTTCTCCGCCCAAAATGCTTTCCGAATATTCATCGCTTTGGATAGTACCTGCCTTTTTACGTTGATTTTTACGAAGTTTTTTCACCGATCTCGTTTAGTAGATTTATGTTTCATACCCGTTAAAACACGTACAACCCGTAGTATATTGCGCGTTAAAACGCGGTTTCGTAGAAAATGAGTAGATAGACGATTTCAGCACAAAAAAAAAACCCGCATTATTTAAAAATAATTCTCTAAAAACCGAAAATGTTTGTTTGAAACGTAGAAACACGGTATTTTTTTTTACCACAGGTAACTTCCAAAAAATATTTGACCGCACTCATTTTGTTGTTTGAAGTGCTGTCACATCAAACATAGAAAGTACACATTTTGAGACAAAAATTTTAAGAGAAATCGCGTGTGAGAGTGAGCTAAACTGCATTCGTGCTAAATTTATTTTTGTAAAAATCATAATATTTTTGATTTTTATTCTTTTTATTTTTGTCATAAAATTTTTCATCAATATTGTGAGCCGCTCTTAAGTTATACTAAATCACCAATCTACCCCTGTAATTATACTAATCATATTAGCCGTACCGATCCGGTGTTACCCGTTTATCGTTCGATACATGTATTATAACAATATGGTCAAAATAAAAAAAAAGGGTTGGTATTCATATCGCTGGATGAGGGAAGGGTAATTTAAAAAAGTCGGTTTTTCTGTATTTTAGTTGGGCTACAATGATGCGATTAAAAAACGTTTTTAGATCGAATCTTAGTTAGTCTTGAAGTCTGAAATTCCAAAACTATGATCAAAATCGATAAAAAAAAAAAAACCACCGTCGGCAGTGCCTACAAGTGAAGGTAAATTTCTCGCCATACAAAACGAACATTTCTGACTTAATTATCTCAAAAAATACTCAGTTTGGAAATAAGGGAACCATTGCACATGTAGTATTAGACTTGAGCACAGCGAAGTATGTAATATTTTTACAATGATATTATTTTTTTTTTTTCTGAAGGAATACTCCAATTTTTAAAGTCAGTTTAATTTCAGAAAGGTTTACCGACTCCGGTGGAATTTTGGTTGAAACTTTTTTTGAAATTTTTTCTACTTTTTGAGCTGTACCGTGCAAAACCGAAAAAAATATTGGAAATTTAGGAGAATTTTACGGCAAAAAGTTTGAAACTTCAGGATTTGTGATGAAGTTTTTGTTAGGAAGGAACACTCAACATTTTAAAATCCAGTAACTTTTCTGATAGGTTTATTGACTGAGGTGATATTTTGGGCATAGAATTTTTTAAACTTTGTTTACTTTTTGAGTAATACCTCAAAAACCAAAAATAAATTAGAAATTTTCAGGTTGACGTTTTCGTGTAGATAGAGAGTGCTTCGATCTTAACTTTGAATACCACAAAAAGTTTTCAATTTTGGCCTTAAATTGTATCTTGTTCAGAAGAAATTATTGAATTTTACACATTTTCCGAGTCCAAAAAAATTTTCACACGTTAATTAAATTAATATTTTTTTGTTTTTTTTTACGTTGATGTGACTTTCGTTGAGTTTTCGAACCATTTTTATTGTTAAATTTAGTTTTTACCAGGACGTATACCAGATAACTGAGCTCGCTCTGAATTGTTTTTTCGAAGACGACAATTTATCATTGCTCTCAAATATTATATAGTACGTTTCAACCACAATTTCCAAACTAGTGACCCACCCAAGTGTATTCGCTACTTTGTCAAACTACCCACCCGACTTATACTGATTCCGGCTTTTTTAAGATTACCCATACATGTATAAAATCCGCAAAATTCAGATAACAAACGTTTTTGAATTACCCTCCGCAATCAAATACTACCCTTGATTAAGGGTTAGACACTGCCGACGGGGGTTCTTTTTTTTTTTATTAATTTTGACCATAGTTTTAAAATTTTAGACCTCAAGACTAATTAAGATTTAACAAACTAAAAACGTTTTTGCATCGGACCATCGTAGCTCAATTGAAGTTCAGAAAACCCGACTTTTTAGAACTACCCTCCCCTTTTCCGGTGATATGAATACCGATCCTTTTTTTTTATTTTGACCGTATTATTATAATATATGTATAGAAAGACACACGGGTAACGCCGGGTCGGTACTGCTAGTGTAATTAATATAATATCAGGGATAGATTGGTGTGATTTGTTTCGACACGGGAAGTGTAACTCAAGAGCAGCTCACAATATTGATGCATAATTTTATGACAAAAATAAATGGAATAAAAACCGAAAATATTAAAAACAAATTTAGCACGAATGCAGTTTAGCTCACTGTAACACGCGATTTCTCTTACGTTTTTTCGATTTTAGATTTCCTAAAATCTGAACATTTCTTTTGCCCAAAAATCTTATCTTCGCTTCACTCGGAAACTCGGTAAAAATATTTAAAAACACCCAGTAGGGGTATCATTAATTTTTTTCGCCAGTATCCGCTTTTTTCGTAATTCGTTATAAATGTGATCAATTCGCGCACTGTGCGGACGGCGGCCAGGATCGAATAAAAAAAATAAATAGTTTTGTTGTATCCTTTTGGGCACCGAATCGCTGCCGTTGTTCTGCAGAGCCCGTATGGTAGGTACACTAATCTCCTCTCCGGCAGGACGGGACCGGTAGAAACCTGAAAAACATCACAATCCCAGGAACCGTTACATTCCAGTCGCGCATCGTACATTGTAACAATGTAACCTCATACCTACATAAAAATGTTATCAGATCAAAAGAAGGAAAAAATCGAATAAATCGAACGATTTTCTGCAGCTGGCGCGCACGAAAAGAATATTCGAGAATTATAGTGCGTTATAATAAATAGTGCAGACCACGTTGACAAGAGGCGTGTAAATGCGAGTGTGCAGTAACAAATTCACGCGCGCGCGCGCGTGTGTGTGTGTGTGTGTGTGTGTTATTTACAATAATGTTTTTTTTTTCTGTCAACAACTATTCGCTAAGACGTTTAAAGTCAGTACTGATGGGTGTATACGGGACTCTGGTGGCATTTTGGTTTTTTGAAATTTTCCCTACAATTTGAATTATACCCCAGAAACCAAAAGTAAATAAGTTGGGAATTTCACTGCAAAAATTCGAAATTTTCAGGTTCGTGATGACGTTTTCGTGTAGAAAGAGTGCTCTGGTCTTAACTTTGAACACTACGAAAAATTGGAATTTTGGCTTTTAATTATATCTTTTATTAAAAAAAATTTTTGAATTTCGCAAGGAATAGTCCGAAAACACACACATTCATACTAAAAAGCCCGCTGGAGTGTAGAGTATTTGTCCGATCGAGTTAAGTAATTAGTTAGTAACCTATCCACCGGTACCATTATTATCGGTAGGCCATTAAATATTAAGATTTTTACACGATATTTGAATTAATATTTTTTTTAAACATGGATACAACTTTTATGGATACGACTTTCGGAATTTTCGGAACATTTTTATCGTTAAATTTAGTTTTCGCCAGAACGTAAATATACTCGCTCAGAATCGTTTTTTCGAAGGCAATCATTGCTTTTAGATATTAAATAGTACGATTAAACTATATTTTCAAAACCAGTGACCCACCCAAAGCGTAGTCGCTACTCCGTTAAATTACCCATGCGACCTAGACTTATCCCGGCTATTTAAATTCATACGGAAAATGTTCTTTTACGTACTTACTTATAAAAAATATTATAAATTATTAAATTATATCAATTAAAATTAAGACGCTATAAATTTTAGAAATTTCGTTATGATGTACCTACCTTTAGTTTCTAAAGTTTTTAAATATTAATAGATGTATTTTATTAACTGTTTGATGTGAGAAAAATTACTTTAGTTTTTGTAATTTGTTAGTTTGTGTTGTTATTATTTTCGTTGATACCTACAAACTGGCGTGTTAAAATGAATATGAAAAAATCTATAGTAAGTACTATTTTCAAACAATTAATTGAAAATTTGATTTTTTTTTCATATAATATGCACTCGTATACCTATAAAAACAAATTGTTGATTTTTAGAGGAAAATATCTAAGAGAAAATAATCAAGGTTAGTTACCTCTCATAGTTATGATGTAAGATTGAGTCTTAAAAATAAAAATTAGTATGTACATACATTTTTAGAAGCCAACTTAAAAACCCCTGTCTATATCAGTTAACAATACTCGTCAAATTCTTCAGTTTTCACAAATTTGGATTTAAGTGAGTTGTAATTAAAAAAAGCCGGGATCACTCTAGGTTGCGTGCGTAGTTTGACGGAGTGGTGACTACGCTTTGGATGGCTCACTGGTTTGGAAGTTGTGGTACAAACGTATTATATTTTAATAACTGAATACAATAATAAATCATTGCCTTCAACTTTAAGCGAAATCGGTTGTCTGGTATACGTCCTGGTAAATTTTTCGAGAGTTACAAAGTTCTAAACTTAGCTCAAAAATTTTTGAGATCACTTGAAACTTGTATAAAATCTGGATCTATATTAAATATTTTAAATACATATTACGTAATAGTTTCAGCTTTTTCCGATCACTATTTTGGATGTTATGGTCAAAAAATTGAATCCATCTGTCTATCTGACGACGGATTTGGTAATTTTGCCATTTTTATTGTTTTTCGGCACATAATTCAGAAAATAATCAAAATAGAAAAAATGCTTCGATTAAAATTAAATTTTATGTCAAAATTCTAATTTTTTTCTGGCGTTATTCAACGTAACGATTGGAGAACTCTTTCCACCCGAAAACTTCATTACCAACCTGAAAATTTCAAATTTTTCGTTCGTAAAATTCTCGATTTTTTTTTTTAGATTCTGAGCGTTAGCAAAGAATGTATTGGTTTTACAATAATGTTTTTTTTTTTTTTTTCTATAATCAAAAGTTCTTATAGTAAACCTGCACCAATTTTAACGCATGATACCTTAAGAGAAAGATAATGGATCCAAGATGGTACTTTATTTGAAGCGTTTTTTGAAATATTGATTATTTACGATGTTTTGAGTAAAACAAAAATCGGCCCAATTTTTCGAGTTGCTCCGATAGACTTGACATTCATATATGTCATTTAGGAGGGTCTGTATAAGTGTTCCGCTGAAATTTCAGTCAATTTCTAAAAAAAAAATGAGGAAGTTATGGAACTTTGAAACTGTCGTTATTTTGGGCGGCCGTGTATTTCTTACGGGAGGCCCAAGTAATTACGGGAAACGTGTTTTTACACGTCGATTTAAATTTTTTTTCTTCAATTTTTGTGATCACTTTTTCTAGTAGAAAGAATGCTCCAATTTTAACGGAAAATAGATAGATCCGAGATGGTACTTTATTAGAAACTTTTTTTTTAATTTTTATTATTTTTCAAGTTTTGAGGGAAAAATTAAAACGGTCGAATTCTCAAAAGTGCCCCGTTTGACTTGAAATTTATAAGCGTCATTAAAAAGAGTTAAACGAGTTTACTGCTTAGTTTTCAAACATTTTGATCATTTTTAAGGGAGTAATGAAACTTTGAAATTTTAAATTATTCAATTTTACGCAGTTATTGTTCGATAAAACCTCTAGTTTTTACGTTTAAGTCTTGAAACTTCAACACAATCTAAACAAGATAGTTTTACATATGTGGTTAATAAATTTAGAAAATTGGTTAACACAATTTTGGTTTATAGCTGATTATAAGTTGTTATTTTGTCGTAAAACTCGTCATTCCGGGCGGCCGTGTATTTCTTATGGGGAGAACAAATAATTACGGGAAACGTGTTTTTTCCACATCGATTTAAAATGTTTTGATCATAACATCTAGAATAAAGATCGGACCGAGCTGAAACTTTTACACAATACCGAAATAGGAAAGATACAGATTTGATAACTGTTTTTCACGTTAAATTTGTTTTTACCTCGACGTATACTAGACAACTGAGCTCGCTCAGAATCGTATTTTCGAAGGCAATGATTTATCGTTGCTTTCAGAAATTAAATAACGGGTTTAAACCACAACTTCTAAACTAGGGACCCACCCAAAGCATAGTTGCTACGCCGTCAAACTACCTACGCGAACTAGACTGATCCCGGCGCTTACTTTTTTTTCTTTTGGTTTTTGGGGTGAAATTTAAAAAGTAAGCCAAATTTCAAATAAAACTTCAATCAATACACCACCAGAGTCCTTTCATCGGAGGTACTGACTTTGAAAATCGGAGCATTCAATCTATACGGAAAGTTGTGGACAGAAAAAAAAAAAATCATTGTAAAAACAACACATTCCTCACTGTGCTCAGAATTTATAAAAATTCCCAGATTTAAATACAAACGTAAAGTTTTCAAAATATAAGTATAATCATATATCAAAATAAGTGTAATGTTCATTATACTTGATTTCGATTCCGTTTGTTAAACAAAATATCATTTATTAGGCTTTCAATGTATTGTGCACATTGATTTTCGATTCGAAATCTTGAGTTAGCTCGTCG
>CM029361.1:27632877-27763876 GCA_017140985.1 Hormaphis cornu | reverse complement strand
AGGAACGGAGTGGTGTGTGTATATAATTGCTATAATTTTTGTAACTGTCTGGAAGATAAAACTTCCACAGATTAGGTTTATTGATACGGCTTAAGAACATCGCGGTAACGGGACTGGTTTAGAGAAGATATTGGTGCTAAAAATCTTGATGGGATATTTTATTATACGTATAGCTGAATCCGATTTTATTCGAAACGTGTGCGGGAAATCGTATTCGCTTTAAACGATGACGCACTCATATTTTTAATCGTATTTAGTGTTAATGGTCGCACGGAAAAAAGTTTTACGAATTCAATTTTTTTTTAACATTACTAACCACGAATCGGGAGAGACGCGAATTCGGTCGGGACCTGCGGGGGGAACTTTCCCCCGTCCAAAACGTCGTGAAATAGTCACACCAGCGGCGAAAATATCGTGCCGTTGTAAATTAGTTTGATTTTAAAAAAATATCGCCAACTTAGGAACTATCCGTAAACGCTTTAATTATGAGGATGTCATCGGATTCCACTTGAGCACGACGACGTATACTTTTGTTGAAAATTAGCGGCTTACGAAATTGATTTTCACGCGAAAACGCCGATTGAGAAAGTAGTTGACAATAAATTTTTGAGGGCGCCACGAAGCTATTTTTTTTTTTTTTTAACTAATTATTTAAGAGAAAACAACGGGTGCGAAAAATTATATTTTTCAAAACGTTTAATATTTTAACAGACGGACAAATCCGAATTTTTTTCGAAAAAGTTTGAAAATAAATAAACGTAACGAATATTTCGCAGCAGCAACGTTCGAATGAAATCGTTTCGACACCGTACGAGGTCCGCGGCTGCGTTTATTTTATTTTCGCGTCGGATTCGATGCCGTCGTAGGCACAACACGTAGAGGGGGTTGGTAAGCGTGATTTTTACCTGTTCAATTCGAAAACGGTTCGCTCGGAATTTACCTAACCGTAGCGACGCGGGACGAACACGCGCGCACCCCCGTCGGACCTGTTTCGCGATACGCACGCACCCCTTCCCCGCGGGCGAACGTGGCAAACGGTGACGCCGCCGTTCGGAGGGTCGTGGGGGAGGCGGGGGCGGGAGCTGCGGCGCGTTCTTCTTCGCCGTTCGCCTTTTGGAACGATGCGCGTCCGCGCAGTGTCCCGCGCGTTCCGTTCAGTGACAGACTAGCAGTGTTGCGTTCCGCGCTCCCGTTTTCTTTTTCCGCGTTTTCTTTATCCGTTTTTGACCACACAAGTGTCCCGCCCACGATATCGTCGCCGTTTTACTGTCGACCGGTCCGATCGCGATGAACAGTTCGGCCACGATGCACGTTTACCATCAGTTCACCAACGACCCGACTACGGTGGCCAAAGCAATGGCGATCGTCGTCCTGGGAGTAGGCTCGTTCGGGCTGGGCCTGGTGCCCTTGTATCTGAAGAACGGGAAGAGTTTGTTCGGAAACAGCGACTCGTACAGCCCGCACGGGGCCCACGACGAGAAGGCCAGATCGCGGGGCGTGCAGCTGCTGCTGTCGTTCGGCGGCGGCGTGCTGCTGTACACCGCGGTGGTGCACATCCTCGCGGAGGTCCGCGCCTCCGTCATCCAGATGCAGTGCGCCGGCCGGCTGCCCGGCGGCCACGGCTTCGAGCAGCTGTCCGAGCTGATATTCTTCGGCGGTTTCTTCCTGGTGTACGCGGTGGACCTGCTGGCGCACGCGATCGTGGACCGTTGCGCCGCGGCGTCGAGAGACAAGCGGACCTCCGGGACCGGGCGGCCGCGGAACGACGAGCTGCACGTGTTCCACCGGTCCGCGAGCTTGAGACGCCGCCGCCCCGAGGTGCCGTGCATCCCGCGCCCGTCCGACGCCGGTGCGGGCGCCGGCGGACCCGGCGAGAACGACATACCGATGGCCATCAGGAGCGACATGTTTAGGGAGCCCGAGGAGTACGCCAACGGCGGCGACGCCGCCGCCTCCGCCGACCAGCAGTCTTTCGGCGGCCTGTTGATCGTGTTCGCGCTGTCGTTCCACGAGATTTTCGAGGGCATCGTCCTCGGGCTGGAGAAGGACGCCTCGCACGTCTGGTCGCTGATCGTGGCCGTCGGCTTCCACAAGCTGGTGATCGCGTTCTGCGTCGGCACGGAAATGGCCTGCGCCCAGACCCGCACGGCCCTGGTCATGTGGGCCATGTTCGCGTTTTCCGGCGTCACCGTCGTCGGCATCGGCATCGGCGTGTCCATCCTCGATTACGGTTCCGCCACGGCCGGAGCATCCGATCCCGTCTCCGTCCTCATCCAGGGGGTGGCCGCCGGCACGCTGCTGTACGTCGTGTTCTTCGAAGTGCTGGACGGCGGCAACAAGAGTCACGGATTCCAGAACCTGTTGTGCATCGTCTTGGGATTCGGCCTCATGTGGTTCACGCTTTCTATCGGTGAGTGGTTGCGCGCAGAAATTTTATACTTTTGTCTTCTTGACGATGCGTAATGATATGACGTATTATTATTATTGAAATGTCGCGTGTAATATATTATTAATATTACGCGTGAATTCCTACATTTCTATTACTTATATGCGTGGTATTATAGCCGGTACCTACAGGATTTGCCGGTTTGAACGGTCAATGATGAATTGAAATCTAACATTAGGTAACGCGGTACAACAAGAATCCTTAAAATACTTTATTTGCTCTTTTAAGCGTGTAACATTAATTTGTTTTGTTATTTACCCGTACGTTTTTGTTACAGCTCATAGTCACGGCCACGACGATGACTCTGGGGGCCATTTCGACGTTTGTAACAACACTCTCTGGCTGTTGAGTCACCACCATTTTGGTTACGGTCATCAAGATCATGACAATCACACCATCCCTCACGACGAAAACATCTAATCGTATATTTCGTGCGCCTGCGCTGTACTTGATTATTCGTACATTCATTCCAATTATTTCCATGGTTTATTTTTTACTCATTTATCGTTCTGATTAATATTAATACAAATACTTATAATTAATATTTTAATAAAATACTTTAATACGTGTATTGCTTATTGTATAACTATTTTTTTTTTTTTTTTTACTTATATATTGTTCTCATTAATCGATTTGTACTCTAGCTGTAAACTAAAATTAATATTTTAATAAAATACTTAAATACATAATTTTGCTTATTAAACACCCACAAATTAACGTCTTTTTTTTTTCTGTTATTTTAAGTGGTTGCGAACTGTAACATAACACCTGGTCTCCTATAGTTCTCGATCAATACAATATGCCATTTGTGTATTGGCCGAGACTGGAAAGTTGTTTTACATATAAAATAAAGCGTAAAACATCAAAATTATTGGTCGTAACTTTCAATAAAATATCATAGTTGATATGGTCAACGATATGATATTATTGTAGTCGCCAATAAGTCAACTGGCATTTGGTGAAAATGGACCTTTCAGGCGAACGCAAAATAGATTTTAAAAAGCCGGGGAATCACGTTAGGTCGTGCGGGTACTTTGACGGAGTTGTGCTTTGGGTCGGTCACTGGTTTGGAAGTATTGTGGTACTATTTACAATATCTGAAAGCAATGACAAATCGTTGCCTTCGAAAAAACGATTCTGATCGATTTAGTGTATACGTAAAAACCATACTTAACAAAAAATACGCTTATAACAATACTAATATTATTGAAAAATTAAAAAATACCTAGCAAAAACTTTTTTCAATTTTTTACTACGCGTATTTAATTAATTTAGTTCATAAAAGTTTGAAAAAGACGTGGAATAATTTTTTACAACAATAGTTTAGCCCATTCTGACGCCGGATTAGGCAATTTCGCTATTTTCGTCGTTTTCGAAACACAAAAAATAATCAAAAAAATTTTCAGATGAAATAAAGTTAAAAGCCGACATCCTAACTTTTGTGTAATATTATACGTATCGATTGGAGCCTTCGTTCTACCCGAAAACATAATAAAAAACTTGAAAATTTCAAATTTTTCGCCGTAATACTTTTTTTTTTGGAGTAAAACTCAAAAATAATGATGTTACGAACCATTCGATTTTCGAACCGGACTAAACACAAAATAGTTCATTTCGAATATCGAACCAAAGGAAAAAAAATGTTAACCTAATTTGTCGAAAAACGACAAAAAGGAATGGAAGAATGTGGAATCCTTCTGTACTAAGACTTAAAATTATGTTTAAAAGGTACCTACTTAATAAATAACGGACATTGTTCGGCATAAATGGTCATTTATATTCAGAGCTTGCACTAACGGGTAGTTCTAACCAATATGGGCAATTCTTAATTAAAATGGGTAGTTGTTTTCATTAAAAATTTATGTATTCATTGATTAGACTGATTTTCAGTTTTTGAATTTTATTATATCAACAAAAAAATTATCCATCGTTATTTTATTTAAAATTTATATCAATGTACATGTTAAAATAAGACCTCAAAGCCCAATTAAAAAATAGATAAGTAGATAGTCATATCTTTAATCGTGATTATGACGATTCACTTTGTAATAATGTTTATAACTACAACCACGGTTATCTGCAATCTACCACATACCGCGGTTGATAATATTCTATGTAATATTAACATCGCATCGGGTAGATAACAGTTGCATGTTGTGATAACACGTTTATAATACGCTTTGGGCGGGTCGTTGGTTTCAAAGTTGCAGTATTATATTTAACATCTAAAATCAACGATAAATCATCGAAAAAACCATCCAATCTGATAAGTCGTGGGTGATTCTTTCTTCTTTCCTATTATACATACGGGAAAAAAAAAATGTTTGCCATTCTGAATAATTTCCATTAAAAATATTTTCCAGCAAAACGGTTTCAACATATTTTTTGTTTTTGTCTTTTTTCATTCGCGAGCACAAAAATTGATAATAATTTTACTTTATGTGATAACGAGAGCGCTAATAATCTCCCATTTAGCACATAGGAAATACTTCATATCTGACTATCGCGCACGTCTTATCAACTAAAGTGCCAATTACTGATACAAATAAATAAATTGTCCAAACTCCAAAATGAGTAGGTACATAATTTGAATTTTTCTGGAGAATTCCTCTATTTCCTGGATATTTGCCGGCATTGGGCTCGCAAATTCAGTCACGTTCCCGAGAAAAACGAGATCGGATTTGTGCTCCGTTTCGCGGCATGAACTTTTTTGCAATCGACTTTGACCGCAGGTGAGTTTCTTTCAAGTTAGGTAAAAATCTACTTTACTACTCTACTTTTTGTTATAATCTATAGTTATCGTCATGCCGATTACGAATATGTCAAATATTCGTCCCGCTTGCATTTACTTTGCATGTTTTGCCGTCAGTTAATATGTTGACGTTGCGGGCGCATCGTAAGATGTACGCGATGTTGATCCGGGTCTGAAGAGCGGAGCCAACAGGCCGTACACTAAAAAGTATGTTTTTGTTAGAACAAATGCATTTTAACTATACCTGTACCCGATTTATAAGTTATTAAGTCAACATACCTATTACTTTGTAAATGTATGATAAGCTAACATTTTGAAATACTGTGGCAGTATTTTAATTGAATTAGCGCTGTTCAAATAATAACGTTAAAGACGACGTTGACAAATGCACGGTAGTACAAATGTACTGCAGGCAATCTTTAAAAGTCTGTAACTTCCAAACAAGCGGGGCACAAGTATAATTAAGTATAATTATTATGTAGCATAATAAGTACTATTGATTAGGTAAAAAAAAAAAAAGGGATGCAACTGGTTGAGCAGATTTGTTCCACAGGTTATTAAAAAAAAATATATAAATAACATAAATCTTCAACCTTTAATTGTTAAAAAATTTTTGTGCTAAAATCGTAGAGTGAAATGTCAAAAATTATTAGGTACTATTTTATAACATTTTATAGTTAAATTATTAAAATTTCGTATTCAGTTGATATTTATTTAAAATTTTGAAAACTTATAAAGTAGATTAAGTTAAAATTTAAATAATTTTAAGAAAATGAATCTCTACATAATTGTTCTATCTATTTTTATATTAAAAACCCTTTTTATTTTTAATTTTATAAGGTAGGTAAATATTTTTATATTTTATGAATCTTATACCATAGTTTTTATTTTTGTTTTTTATTTTAATAAATAATTGACTTGGACTATTAAAGTGTTAACAATATTTATTAAATAGTTGTTTTTATGACAATAATTAGTGAACTTGTAGTTATAACCAGAGGTCTTAATTTCAGTTATTTTTCAGAAATACTCTAAAGATTTCTGAGATAAACTATGACATTTAACTAAGAAACAGATTAAATATAAATACTATTATTGATTTATATGTGTTTTTAGTGCTGTCCAGAGTTATGAACAAAGGAGGATATAGCAGTTGTAAACTGCTGGACAAGGTGCAAAAGAAAAGCTGCAGGTCCAAGGCAGCAACCTCCATTTGGTGGATATGGCAAATTTGCTGCAAATTGAAGTATAAATATACCTATTCTAATGTTTTTGCTCCTTACTTGGTTTACACCCATTTACCCAAGTCCCTAATACGGCCAGTTAATAATTTAAATAATAATTCAGTTTTCTCCAGAAATAGTATGTGTATAATATATAGTAAGTAGGTAGTTATTGTTTGTGTGTGTGAAACTATTTAAAATCCTAAAAGTTGTGTGTTCTAATGAAAGAAAAAACACTTCAATTAGAAAAAAAAAAATAAACTAAAAAAATACACTCTCAATTTCTTTATTAAAACTGTAAAAGATATAGAATAGAATTAATATTCAAAATTAAAAATTTACACGTTTTACACAAAAAACACATTTTAAAGTGGTGTGCCAAAGTTTTTGTTTCCTTTTATGAGCAGTATAAATGCACCTATCTTACCTATTTTGATCAAGTTAGGTGTAAGCATTTTAATTTTCCAGTAATTTAGACAAATGTTAATGTAAATCATTTTAATTAACACAATACCCATATATAGAAGAAAACTGGAAAAGTACCCATATACTCTAACCTGCCAACCCTTGTAAACCATCAGTGATGGTACTAGTCTGTAGTTTAACATACAATTATTTTTATGTATTTCATACCAAACCCAATTGAAAACAGACAAATTGTAGGGTTAAAAATAAATGCTTTAAAAATTATTGAATATGCAAGCAATAATATTGTGCTCTTACAAAACACACAAGTACCTATGCCCTAAATGTATATTATTTTTACTTGCCTATAGTGCCTATTTAAATAATAAATATACTTCTAGTTTTTTATGAAATTTTCATGAATTTGGTTCTGTACAATAATGTACCTATTTTAGAAAATAGAAAGGGGTCGATTGAGCGTTAGTTTCTTTATTTTTGGACAATTCACATCACAAAATGTATGTTTTTCCTACTTTGACATTTAAAAAGTCTATATACATGCTTTTCAAAAATAATCGTATTACATTCCTATAAGTAAAACCAAACCAAATTTAATTTAGTTTAAAAATAGTTTAATTAAAACTAAACAAAATCATCTCCAAAAGAATTGTATGTTTATTGTATTATTATTTAAAATACTTCCTGCAATACATTTTACATTTAACCAATAATAAATAATAAAATAACTTTTAAACTGTCTGGTTCATTTGTGTTTTTATGTTATCCTTTTATTTTTTGTTTGTAATTTTTATAGATTTAAAACTCCAATTAAATGTAGCTGATAACTTATTAGTGTCTGTTGATTGAATTGAAAACTAACGGTTTACGGTTATTGGCTAATTCACTACATTTTTAAACTCAAATTCAAATTTTTAAGTGAGTGTAAAATATTTTTCATAATTCAAATTTTAGTCCTAATTTTCAATTTAAAACTGTAACTTTTATTTATTTTCAGATATTTATTGAGTTATGCAAGCTTTAGAAGAAAAACATTATCGTTTTGGGACATTTTAATAAAAGCACATTTTGTTGTGTGATTTTCAGCTAATAAATAAATTGGTGAGTTCTTAGTTAAATAAATAAATAAAATAAGATATTTGTATTGTTCATGTACAATAATGTCCTAAGACCTAAATACAAAAATTAATATTGTATACAAAACTAAATACCAAATAATATTCTGAGTTGATTAATAAAATAAAAGTTAAAAATCTTCTAATACTTTTCAACCATAATAAGTTTGACAAAATATAATTCAATGAAAATCTGGTTTATTGCAATCAACTATATGGGCAGTTTTTAGTGGTTTTGTTAAAAAACTTAACACTTTTATAATGACTATTTGTATTATTATGTTAAGAAAAAATGGTTTTATAAATCAGCGTTTTTATTTTAACACTAGTATCAATATAAATTGAATCATCAATGTGTAAATTAAATAATAAAGAATATTTCTTAATAAAAAAAAGCATGTTCTAAATTAAATTTTTTCATTTTAAAATGAAAATAAAATTTGTTTTTTAATATTAATAGGCGTTCAATGATTTAATCCTGCATCAAACTTGTTTAACTTTCCGTTTTCAGGAGTTTTTAAAATTTGTACACTCATATTTAATTAATTTGTTTATCTGTGTATCCCATTGAAAATTCTTCATTTTTTCTATAAAGACATTTGTCAACATTTATTTTAACAAAATACCTTTTGCTAAATGAACTAAACATAATAATTCACCTATATTTGATAACAGGCTATTTAAAATTTCTGACTGGACAAACATTTAATGTATGTGAAGCAGTTGCTTTTTTAAGTGGATATATATAATTTATGAAAAAAGCACAGAACTACCAAATATCAATATCATCAGAGCAAATAACCTTTTTTAAAACCATTTGGTCAATATAATACACATTTTTGTGTGAGGTAAGCATATTTTAAATAAATAATAAATATTTTTTGAAGATGTGTTAATATTTTAATTTTAAATTCCAGAACATTGCCAGTAAAATCACCTTTAGTCAGAAAATCAAGATCACATTCTTGTAACACGACTTAGTAGTCAGGACTCAGGAATGTATAATACTTGTTCTGGTTGTGCCTTCTTTGATTACATTGTTGATGTATGTTTCCAACAAATATGATAGTAATACCTAAAGTAAACATAATATATTTAAAATGCTTATTGATAATGTAATGTTTTAAAATAATTTTTGTTTTTTTTCCTAGAGGTCTTAGTATAGAAAATGAAAATATAGTTTATTTGTTGGTTAATAAAATATGTTGATAACAAATATGTAAGCTTCAACAAAATAGTATTGTCAATTGTTAGACTGATGACTCCACAGTAGATGAAACAAAGAACAAAAAAAAACTTAGGTAATTATGGATTTTTGTAAGCTCTTTACTATAAGTGAGTTAACATTGGCCTACTTAGAACCTAAAATTAATGGCGTTTTAAATTTAATAATACATTGCACATAATTGTTTATTTATGTTTTGTGGTCAATGTTATAATATTCATAACTACCACAACACTAAATAGTAAATAAAAACTAATTAAAGATTTTGTAAAACAATTTAATTAAATCTAGATTGACAAAACATAGTTTTTTTTAAAACAAGACAATGTTTTTCATTTAATTGTGATTCGTTCAATAATTTGAATCTATTTATTTTCAACCCATTATTCAACATTACATTAGTATTCGGGAAAAACTGTTTGCTAATATAGTCAATCGCCAATATTTCCGTCAAGTCGAATATTCTTTTTCTAAATTTTCTAAACTTACTCACATGGTGCTTGATGTGATTCAATTATCAATTTAATAGTTATCTGGTTATTGGTTATTAATGTGTTCAAAACCTTATGAAATTCAGTTGTCTCCGTATTGATACAAGTACATATCAATGTTTTTCTGGTATACAACTAAAAAGTATCAACACGTTACTGTACTATCATCTTGAAAATCTAGCATCTTTTCTACTACAATAATATATATATTCTATGTAACAATGTACAATCTTTTATATGCATTCATTTATTTTATTTTCATACCTGATGATGTTTTTTTTTTTAATTAAAACCAGTTGTGAATTAAAAATTGAAAAATATAATACTCCAGGATATCCAAGTACATTTTATCGAATAAAAAATAAGTATTATATGTTTTATGTTGCATATATTATATTGTATATTGTAAAAAATCGTATTAATAATTTAAATACTTTTGCAAATAGCTTAATGAAATTTTCATTAACAAAAATACTTATACATTCAAATATATGATACACATACTATGAATTTAATATAGTTTAAGCTTTGTATTATAAAAATATCTTAATTGCTTTTTATAAATATATAAACAATATCATAAAAAAATGGCCTTTGTGAATATATATAATAAAACTTTTGGTGTAAAAAGCTCTTTTATTGTAACTATTCATTTGTGCAGAATATTTTAATTATTTTACATAATATCATAATTAACAATTTAAAATCATGTTTAAAAACAGTTATCTTAATAACACTGTAGCATAATTTTACAAATTATTGTTAATTAAGTGCCCCTGTCACAAGCTATGTTTATTTGGGGGTCGTAAAATAAAAAAATGTCTTTCTTTTAATTATTAATATCTTAAATTATGCTTTATATATTGTATTGGTCTGTATTACATATGTTATATATTACATAAAAACAAAGTAATTGAGAAACTTATCTTTGTTTAAAAAATAATAAATGTTTTGGAAAATACCACCGGCTCATTGTGGGTATAAGGCAAAAGGTCAGACACGTTTTTAGTCCACCTCGCGCTACTACTTATTTTTACATTTAAGGAAAAGTCTGTTTTGGAGTACTTGTTATAATTTTTTTAAGTAAACAATTTTGGAAACCTTATAATTTTATCTATGATTGTTAAACAATCAAATTTTAATATTTTTCTTCAAACACATAAACTCAACCATACTATGTTTCGAATGTTGTACAATCATATTGAAACAACTTTGGATATGTTTTAAGAAAAAGATTAAAATTTGATTGTTCAAGAAGCATACCACTTTAAATAAAGCATCAAGTATTGATTAATATTTTAAAAATAGGTTTAAGCATAGTTTTTTAATATAAAAGGTGTACAATTTTTATTTTTGCTAGAGATATGTTGATAAATTAAAAATTTTATTTTAAATGCACTTTAGTTTTTAACTCTTATAATTACTGTTGCAAGATACCAAATCTTTGACATAATAGTTGAAACCAAATTGCATAAAGAGGAGAATTTTCTAGTTCTATCTTTGACAATTAAATTTTTACTCGTTTTCTAAATATGTTGATAGAAAAATAAGACTTCTTTTAGCCAATATCTATTGTTATATTGATCACTCCACAAATATACAAACAAAAAACAATTAAAATATAACTAACTATGAGTTTTACTAATTATGTCAAATTAAGTTTTTGTTGGTGGTATTTCTTATAACTAAACATTACTCGATGACTATAAAAAACATTGTCTAGCTTATTATTGTGTATAGTTTTACTATTGCCTAGTTTTATTAAAATATTGGCAACATTGACTATAGTTATTTTGTTTCTAAATTAAGTTAATATTTTTAATTTTAGATGGAAAACTAAATATTCAACATCTGAATCATGTTGCGCATTGAAATCCCTAGAAGCAGTGAATACTGTGAAGAAGGACCTTTTCAAGCTGTAGCCAGTGCTAATAATGTTCATAGTAACAAATTATCTAAATGGTGCAGTTGGATTTCAGACCAAAACACAGTAGATTTTACATTTCAATGATTGTTGCGTAGTTAAAAAGTCGATAAGGTCAATTATTTAAAAAATATTTTTATGCTTTTGAACTCTGTATTGAACGTTTTATTTTTGAATTTATGTTACAGATATTTTTAAGAGTAAAACACGGTCATCATTAGAGTTTTTCAAGTTTAATAAAGAGTACTTACATCTAGCTGAAATTTAAGAACCTAGTTGCAATGATTAAGCTAAACATAAAAACCAATTTTTTCTATTTCCCAAAAACTGTAACAAATATAAGGTATTCATTAACAAATGGTTGATTTATATTTTGTGCTACAAAATTTGTATGTTTCTAGGTACAGAAATTCAAATAAAACGAGAATAAAAGATATCAAGTGGCCAAAAGATCATCTCCATGACAAAATATTAAAGAGCTGGTGCACAACTACGATTAATAAAATCCAATGTCGATTAGAACTACCACATCAGATTCTTCATGTCCGAGAGCAATCAATTATAATTTTTGTTTATTTCTTTAAAACACTTGTGTACAACTGTTGTTAATAGTAATTTTTATTTAAATTAATCACTAAACGGAATAAAAAAAAAATAGTTCATTATAGGCAGTGAGCAATAGTGTTTGTTTTGTCTGCTGATATTTAAGTTTTATTCTGACCGTCTATAGTTGTTAGCATGTTTATTTTGCCGATAATTTAACAAATAGAAGAATGAACTTTTGCTTTTCATATTGTATAGAATCAACATCTGCTAACAGGAACACATGATAGAAATGTCTACATTTTTAACGATTATAAATGTAATTTTACAACTTTAGATCCAGAATTTGTAATTGGAATATTGTCATAAATAAAAGAATAGTAAAAAAAAATTAAATAAGATTTCATATTTTAGTGAACAAAAGATGTGAACAGAGTTAAAATATAATGAAAAAATGTTAGTTTTTATGTTTGTAAAACTGTTTTGATTCTCCGACTGTAATTTTTTTTGTTAGCATTTATGACAAGTTTAAAAAAATTCATAGTGAAAAAAAAAAACTCCCTTCCAAAACAAAGGCGTAGAATTTAATACTGGTAAAGATGAAAATAACAGTTTTTAAACTAGCGTTACAAACTTTATACGTTTTACAGTCGCGAGTGGTTTTGTAATACAATTTTTGTGTGAGATTAAAATTATTGTTTTTTTATTGGGTCGTATCGATAAATAACTTTTCTTTTTTGGATCGTGTTTCATGCAACCATGCAAAAATTGTTCAAACGGTTGTGTCACCGCAATGTCGTGAATTAGGAGAAAAAGTACTGGACTAAACGCATTTCAAGTAGGTGTTCAGAATACTATTTGAACTAAATAAACAATATAAATTCACAAAATACCGTTTCGTTTTTGTACACCAATCAAGAATAATTGTGATATTACTTTCATTTTTTTCTTTTTTGCTATATTAATTTAGTTTGCAAATAAACTACTGCCTATCAAAAAAAAAAAAGTTACACGACCGAATTATTGGGCAACGTAACACGATCGTCTCCGACGGCACGGTAGAAGATCGGCGGCCGTTCGGTTACGCTTTTACAACTTACTACTGCTCGGTTGTAAAACGAAAAACGTCGTGTGATCGAAATGTATTTTTATAATAAATTATTCCCGTCGACCGGCCGTCAACCGGTGGTTTGCTGAGATTCATGCTGTTGTTGAATACAAAAGAACAGAAAAAGCGCCGATTTTTAAGCCGCCAAAAAGAAGACAAAAAAAACACGTACGCGCAGAGACGTGTTCGCCGCTCAGTTTGGCAACATTGCCTCCACGTCACACCGCCGTGCGTGCGGGTGCGCTCCGGTACGCCGCCGCGTGGAGGGCACGGTGAAAGCGAACGAGCCGGCTCGTGCGTGCAGCTGCACAACACCGGGGCGATTATAATAATATTATTCACGAGCATACGCCACTCCGAATACGGAGAAACAAGACGACACACACACACACACACAAGCGTCGTAGTGTCAACACAGACCACACGCACGCACACATGGTGGGAACGACGCACGCACGAACAAAACACGATCGCCGTCGTACTTATCACTTGTAAACGTTTTCCATCTCTTAAACGTCTCTCTCTCTCTCTCTCTCACACACACACAGTCTCACTCTGTCAAACGTCGGTGTACGCGACCAGTGCGACGTCCGTGCGCGTAGTTCAACAGTGTCTGTCTGCCTCGTATTTGTACGGTGATATTTGCGATTTAGTCTTTCCTCTCTCTCTCTCGCTTCTCGACGACATCGTCATCTCGTATTATAATAATATTTCGATTGTCGTTTGTGAATTCGTTTCGTTCGCGCGCGCGCGTCATCAACGTTTCGCCGTTCGAGCGTCGCCGCCATGTTCCAGTGAACGCTCGCCGGTCAGCCAAACAACAGTGCCCGGGGGCGACCGCTACTCGCCGCGCTTTTACCCGCGGCGGCTGTTACTCCGCCGCCGCCGCCGAACATGGGACAACAAATGAGCACACTCCGCGTCGTCTTCGGCCGCAAGAACAGCGACGCGGCGGGCCCGACGAAAAACGCGTCCGGCCGCGACCGAGACGGTTGTAGCCGCGCGGTAGTGACGGCCGGCCAACAGTCGCAGCCGTCCGAGGCCGTCGTCTCGGCGGACGCCGCTCGGCCGACGGACGCGACGGTGTCGTGTCGCGACGCGTCCGCTCCGCCACCGGACGGCGACGGCTCGCCGTCAGGACGCGCGTCGTCGTCCGGCTCGAAGAAGAGCCGTTGGTTGTCGCGGTTCAATTGCCGCCGTCCGAAATCGAAAAACGCGAAGGTACCACAGCAATCGTCGCCGCCGCCGCCGCCGCCGCCGCCACCGCCGCCCCCCACGCCACCGCCGCCGCAGGCTTTGGTGGAAGACGCCGCGGCGGAGGAACACGTTCCGCCGGCGGAGGAAGACGCCGTTGAACACGTACCGCCGGCGGAGGAAGACGCCGTGGAATACGTTCCGGCGGTGTACGAAGACGCCGTGGAACGCGTTCCGGAACCCTTCGGTCCGGCGGACGTGATGATGGACGACGATCCGCCGTGCGTGTGCATGGGCTACCGCCGCGCGGCGGACGTCGGCACGAGCATGGTTTACGACGAAGACGACGACGAGTACGTGCCCGACGTCATAGCGGTACCCGTTGACGACGACGACGACGTGGACGACGTCGGCAGATACAACGAGGCGGCGTCAAACGACATCATGTTTCACGGCTTTAACACTTCGTTCAGCGTGTTGATGTCTTCGACGTTGGAAGAGACCATGATGGAGTTGCAGTCGGATTTCCGTCCGCATTGGATGGGTCCCATAGACGACATGGAAGACAGGGCCTACAGACAACGGGCGAAAGAGATCCAAGAAGGTATTGACCCGCCTCCGGGGTTTAAGCCCGGATGGCATCTTCGGTTGTTGGAATTCAATTTGCCCACCTCCACTATAGACGACTTGACCTCGATGTTTGAAAGAGCCGCTACGGCGTTCAACTCTCCTCAAGGCATAGACGACGCTCACAGGGTACACACGTCCATCGATTATATTCATTATTTAGTTCCTGATCTACTTCAAATCACAAACTGTTCGTTTTATTGGGGGAAAATGGACAGATACGAAGCGGAAAGATTGCTGGAAAACAGAGCCGAAGGCACCTTTTTGCTCAGAGACTCGGCCCAAGAAGAGTATTTGTTTTCTGTAAGTTTCAGGAAATACGGCCGGTCCTTGCACGCTCGCATCGAGCAATGGAATCACATGTTCAGTTTTGATTCAAGAGACCCGGGCGTTTTCGCTTCGCCCACCGTCTGCGGCCTGATAGAACATTACAAGGATCCTTCATGCTGTATGTTTTTCGAACCCATGCTGACCATACCTTTGAATCGTAATTTCTTATTTTCCTTGCAACACATTTCGCGCGCTACGATTTGCAATGGGATCACATACGACGATGTCAATCAACTGAAACTCCCGAGGCCGATGAAATCGTACTTAAAAGAATATCACTACAAACAACGTGTTCGGGTACGTCTTTTTGATACAGAAAACTGAGTGACTATTAAAGTACAACTCGTCGAGTTATACTTATTATTACTTATTTTATTTCTATACCTTTGTAGTATACCAATACTCTATATATTATTGATTTTTAAGTTACGTTTAACATTATATTATATTTATCTTGTCCTCAGTTGAATAGTAGTAGCTTTCAGAAATTATTGGTGTCTACCTAGATTATGACAATAATATTGTAAAACAAATTGGTGGGTAGGTGATTATTAAATTATTTTTCTCATTAATCACCTTTAAATTTAAACATCGCAATTGGTTTTTTTCATAATATTAGTTCCAACTATCACACTTACCTACCTACCTATATTGGTTTCCAAAATGATGTATACTTACATACTTAAGTGAACTGAACATTTCAAATTATTATGTATTTAATTTTGTTTACATCTAAACTTCAATCAAGTTCAAAATTTGTATTATCTATGTTAGATTAGGTACTTTTATTCATTAAGTTATACTCAATTAAATTAGTTGAATATGTCGATCCCTATTACAAACATGTACAAAACACGTTTTTATAATATATATATATATTTAAATATATGTATGGATTTACCTGCATAATATGTGATATATTATTAATTATTTCAAAGGGATACTCATTATGTTGATAAGTTTTAATAATTTAATCAATCGAAAGTATCGACATTATAAATGTTTTCAATATTTTTTATTCATATTAGTGTTAATATAACTGTTAATCAAATATTTTTTTAAAAAACATTTTTTACGCGCTTATTGTTAAATTTGATTACTTGATGAAATGTCTATCTTACCTGTGAATCATTAAAAGTATATGGGTAGTTAGATGCGAGTAAGAAGTTTTATTTGCTCGCTTGCATTACTCTGTTTTTTTATATACAAGTTAATTTGGTAAACAGATTTTGTTAGTATTATTAGTCACGGCTATAGACACTGTTGTGGTTGCACCACGGTATATATTTTGTATGAAGTAAATTCGATGCTCAACATTTTTAAGTTAGTACACACTAGATAGGTTACTTGATAGCAGTATTGCTAGATGTGACTGAATTTTTCATGTTTAATAAGCAACTACTGTTCAGGACGTTTTTTCACGTCTTGTTGGGCAACCATTGCATTCTACACCGTGGCATTGGCTAATATTAATATTATTATAGAATTAGTATAATATAGATCAATATTGTTAATAACATTTACTTTACTATTATTATAGTTTATGATAACGTTTTGTTAGCATCAATATTTTATACGTGTTGTAAGCTACAATAATAAATATTTATTGTGCAAAAAAATATCTAGGGCATTTGCTGCATTTTGGAGAGTATAGTATGGTGTTTTTCACTGTAATTGGTAAATGCCTTGTATTTTTTTGTGATAACTGTTTGTATGTGTATCGTAACATACATAGTATTTTAGTTTAATAGTTTTTAAAAAAAATTATTTTTTAATCTTGCCAATGGAATTCATTTTATATATCTAATAAAACATAACTTTAATTAATTTTGAAATTTGCTGTGTGTTTTATCAACCTTATCTCACTGTCACAGACTTTTGTTAAACTTGATTGTCTAGGTATTATGTGTAAACAATTTGTCAACTTGGTAAGTTTTGTTGATACATGAAAAAAAAAAAAAAATGTTCTGCCACCGAGGTTAAAGTTGATGTCAACTTGCCATAAGAACACTAACTAGGTATATTAATTATAAAGACTGCGTAATTTTGTTAATTTTGTAAATGAACACTGATACTTCATTCACTAGGATAAAACATGAATGCCGGAAATCGCAAAAACCCAATTAATAAATTCTATTTTACTCGGTAAGTTTATATAGTCTATCTAGTGTAAAAAATACCTTTGATAATGTACTAAAATAATTACTCTGTGTCTAATGAACTCGAGAATTTTCAACACAGTTAAGTGTATAAATGTGTCAAATAATTGTAATAACTAATAAGCTAAGTATACTGTAGAGTGTAGACAATACCGAGAGTGGAATATAAAAATGTCCTTAGACCACTTTAACTGGTTTCTCTAATCTTCCGCTTTGAATATATTTACAATAATAAATTTGTACTAAAAATTACATTTCTGTCTAGTTATCTTACCGGGTACCTACGTAAAACTGATAATCAAAGGGGACGTAGTACCAAAAGCGTTACAAATGCAACGCTCCAGTTGTGCGCGGCGTATAATATCACGTTTTACCCACTTCCTTAAATGTTTTTCTATTATTCATACTTTTGTTATTCAAATGCCACAATGTCTTCAAGAAACCTACAATAATAAACTATGCACTTTATGAAGATGGTAAGAAATTTTTCTATGTTTTGTTGGAAACAAATTTTTGATAGTTGGTTTAATGATCGAACAATACAGCATCAAAATAGGGAATATTTTTAATTATTCAAATCATAAAATTAAAAGGTAATTTTCTGCATCTAATTTCAACAAAACATAGTAAAAGTTTTCTTCTTTCAAAAAACTTATTGATTTTAAATTGTTAATATATTATAAATAGCCTACAAAAATAGTATTATCTATTTAACTAATATCTTTCTTGTGCATTTTTTTAAATTTTTGTTCTGAACTTATGATTTTATTAAGAAACTGCACGTATTAAACTTAAGAGAGCATTAAATCATTATTTTAATAGCAAAATGAATTTTAGGTCAGGCCAATATATTTTATTATTTTTAAAAACATAATTTTGTATTTTCACAAACGTGATTTTTCTGGCAAGTTTGGAACCAACACTAATAAGTTAGATTAAAGACAATAACCTAAACATTTTACATTTTTTAAATAAATAAATTTTTATAATTTTATGGCCATTTAAAATTGATCAAATATCATCATAATTTTAATATTTTAATTATTTTTAAATTCTTTATAAATAAATATTTTTCAATAATCATCATGTAAAAACATAATAGACATAATCACAACTTTAGAGCGATTTTCTGAATGAAAATTGGATAAATACCCTATTAATTTATGGAATTGCTGAGACCATAATTGCGTCTTAAAATCTAGAATGACATAGACTCTTAAATATTAATAAGATGATAAGTTTTTTGTAACTAAACAGTTGTTTAATTTAAATTGTGTAGTTGTTAATTTGTATGAGTTCATCATTATAAATTCTGTTGATTCTAAGAAAATATAAAGGGTAGACTCCAATTCTAAAAAAAATCCCCATATGATTGAAAGTAGGTTTATGCATTATTTATAATTGTAGTTTAAATTTTTGTTTAGGTAAGTAGGTTATCAAAATGCAATTATGTATTATATGTCCTAATTCAGCGTGGCTCGCCTACAGTTTTCCATTGAAAAATTAAGACCCCCTTCAATTTTTTTTATGTTTTTTTTTTCTTTCTGACACACCATATTGAAAAGAAAATAATTGTTACAGACAAGACTTTGTGATCAATATTGGGAAATCCTTTTCCTGAACAATTTGAAATTTTTACACATCAATTAAAGTTAAATGCATTTGTATGTGAAATCGGAACGATTTAAACAACTTTTAAGCAGTTATTTACAAAGCTCTTAAATTTTGAAGTTTATATATTTTCACAGTTTTTGAAACATTTATTATTTACCTTAAAAAACTTAAATACAATCCAAACAACTTATTTTCCAATAAATGGTTAATACATATTTTCAAAAACTGTTTATAACAGCATTTTGGTTTAAGTAGGTTTACACGTTTTTCCATTGTCTTTGTTTTGTTTTTGTCAATTAGGTCTAATGTTTGTCTTTAGGTTGATTATTGTAAGAAAAATGTCAGGAAAAAAAAATTTTAATTTTTTATAAACTCGTGTCCCGCAAATTGTATTAGTTGTACACATTTTTCGAGTTGTTTGATTTTTGTTTATGCAAACAACAAGTTCCATCCGAATGTGGTTGTAAAGATTGAAACCTTTTTGAAGAAATTATCGTAAATTCATGGGGGTAAAAATAATTTTTAAAAAAAAAACCCTCTTAACGTAAAAACGAATAGGTGGTGCTATTTTTGCGACGATCAGATTTTAAAATGTAGGTGTGTTGAATATTTTTTTAGTTTTTTTACTATAAATTAATATTATAATTTCATTTATAGAAACAAAACTACCTACTCTCGTTTGAATTAGTAGGTTACTATGGGAAAAATGAAAGTACAAACATTTATGTTGAGTTTGTGTTTCAAACAAATTCGAACTTCACTAGGCATTTTTTGTTTTTTAAAAACGCATAAGTGAAACGCGAAAATCTACATAATCTTCAAAATTCTTTACAACACCAAGTGTTCAGTGTGTATAACCCTTGACAACAACAACGTGTTCTAATTTAACTATTATTTGTCGTTACGACCTGAATTATTATAACTATGTTAGGTAACTGAGCATTTTACGAGATCAAGTATTATAAGGTGTCGCACTACATTATACGTTGAAACACCTACGATTTTTGTTCGAACAATAATAATAATAATAAAAAAAATTCTTTAAAGCATGTCGAGCAGTAGCTTAAGAAAAAAAACTGCCGGCAGCAAATCGGTAAGTAACAAAAACAACACAACGGCTATTACGTCGCACTCTTGTGACAGCCAAAACAAAAAGGATTCAAAACGAAAACCGGAGTCCGGTTTCGATTATTTGAAGAACAAAGAAAACAATGGCATCAGCTTGTAAGCAAAAACAATTTTAATACCTAATCATAATGTTTTCGTACAAACGTCAGTGGCGGGTTTAATGATGTGCAAAGGTCCCTCCCTAGGAGTGTGTCTTTTTTAAATTCTGAGCGTAGCGATGAACGTATTGTATTAAAAACGATGTTTTATTTCTTGTTTTTCTGTGAACACTTTTTAGGGTGTATGGAACGCTACGATTTATAAAATAGTAAACAGAAACTTTTCTGATAGGTGTATGGACTGATCTACACACTAAGCAAAAATGAAAGAAAAGCGTTAAAAATTATGGCTAACAAAGTTTTTTATGACATAATCGATTTAGTTTTTGGCTCATAATTTTCAAAAAAAAGATCGGAACAAGCTGATACACATAATATTAAAATATGTTTGGTACAAGTGATTTAGACAATTTTTAAGCTTAGTGTAGAACTTTAAAATTTTCGAAAATTATTTATGATTAGTAAATTATAAATGTCATGTAAAACAAAATTCGCTATTTGAATCAAACAAATCTGAAAGCGTATAAAAATAAGTATTAAAAATCGGGGTTAATATTTAACAATGAAAATACGCACTGTTGTGCAATTTACACTAAAATCGTATCATAACTCTTCAAACAATAATCCGAATAGTTTGAAATTTTCACACGTTATTTAAATTGACATTCATTATACGTGAATGTGATTTTCGGAATTTTAAGACCATTTATCAGGACGTACATACTAGATAACTGAAAATTGAATTCGCTCAGAATCGTTTTTTTGAAGGCTATATTTTTTTTTCAGATATTAAATTAAACAATAACTTCCAAACCAGTGACTCACCCAAAGCGTTGACGTAAAGTCGTCCTACCTTTTTTTTATATAATATACGGTTATATACGAGTATATATAAACAAACCTAATGTTTTTCTTTTATTTTTCGGCACTAATTTATTCAGATATGAAGTAATAAAAAACAAAATATGTTATCGAGACCTATCCTAATAAATTATTCATTTTTTCGTATTACACACCTTATATTAAGATTTAAGATTTACTTTCATAGTTTTATCTAAACTGACCAATCAATTTAATTTATATTCATGAAATATTTCAATGAATCATTTTGTCTATTTTAAATTCTGAGCGTAGCAGTGAATGAATTTTTTTGTTAGTAAGATTTTTTTCCTGTAATTAGGCGGCAGGGTGTAAAAAAAAAATGCTTCCTTTTTACGTAAGTGGGACCAAAAGATTTTAAATGGACTAAATTTGTACTTTATACTGAAAACTTTGTTAACGTTTTTTTTGTTTTTGAATTCGGTTTAATCAACAAACTGCGGTACAATTTCGATGACTGTTAGTAGTTAAAAAAAAGTCTATTCACTTTTATTGCTTAAACGAGAATCATTTCAAATTTCCCACCATATTAGAACGAATAAATTACAAATATGATAATTACTTCAAACAATTTAATCAACCAATCTATATTTGACCCTTGGAATACCTACCTACTAGGAAGTAGACTATGAATGTTTCGAAGATCTGTTAAATGTTGGTAAATTAGTATTGTTTTTTGTTTTACAATAATTTATTAAAATGTTTGGAGTAAAAATGCAAAAAAAAATCGTATAAATCACTAAACACTAAACAGTACACATTTTATTTTTGTACTCTGTACACCTAAGGAAACCTGGGCCAAAGTGGGGACAAGTTTAGATGCTTGTAACTCGCTTGAAAAATGGTAACTTTATTTAAAATTTTATACATAGAATCATTGATTATAAATACTATTATTATTTAGTATTTATAATCAATGATAGAATCTATAGGTTACGATAATTGATTTTATACAATTTTTGAAAACATTCACTTATTTATTTTTGAGATTTAAGAATAAAAATTAAATTTGTCCCATACATGGAGCAAAGTGGGGTATTAGTGAGGACTATTGATCATATTATAGATAATAGTTAAGAGAACACGGGGCAAATTAGGGACCTTAAACGGAACTTGCTTGAAAAAAAATATTTTTCTATTAAATTTTTTTGTGCAAAGTATCAAGTGAGGTTATTTAACTCCATTTTTATTTTCTGGCTGAAACGTAACTTTTCATTGTTACAAAAAAGTATAACCCACATTGCTGCGATTGATAAGCTTTGCTATGATTTTGATTTCATAATTTTTTTAAATCTAAATTCAAATATTAAGACACGTAGTCAAAAACATATTGAATAATTTGCTGGAAAACTATAAAATGTCGAAAGTGGTCCAATATAGGCGACTCTCCCCTACTGTGTAATGAAAAAAAAAAAAAATTGGATTAAGTGAAAAACAAATAATAAAACAATTCTTAAAAAAAAACAAATTTATAAATTATAATATTTTCAACTAATGATACTTAATATACAAAATACACAATTTTTTCAAAATTACTGATAAAATGTTACGATGTTTCGGCTCAAAACTCTTATCGCTCAATATCAAGCAACTATAAATGCTTTAAATTAAATTATCTAAATCATTTTTTTTAATCTTATATTACTATGTCCCCACTCTACCCAATCTTCCGGTACCCCACTTGCCCTATAACACCTTGAATTTTTGTACTACACAATTTTGCACACGATTTGAATCCCTGGAATTTCGTCAGTTATAACATAGCCATTTTTTGTTTTTTGTTTTCAAGTGGATATTAATATCAGTAATTATATGGTTCTTTTTTAGACTAGCTTGCCTTTAAAATATTTTATTGCAGTCTCTCAAATAAATATTACAATATGACGTAAAATTTTGCTACAGACATACAGGTCAGTCTTCTTATGGCTTATGCGCTTGTGCGGCTTTTGAACCACTATTCTGGTGAACACCTTCCCCCGAACGATGTATATTTGATCACAATGCAATAATTCATCTTTTTCCTGATGATCGATATTTAATACCAACCCCTGGTAAACGTATGTTTATATATACACAGGTACGCGCACATTCAGGCTTTATTGGACGTGTTTATCTTCCAGAATCCGATGCAACCTGTTACGCATTTCGAATATTACAGTGAAAATCTTAAGAGGCAGTATCGCGAATCGCCGGTGAATCCCGATTTGGACTATTTAAATAATATCGAGAAAAACGTCTTCGACCGGACAATGGACATTTATGAAGATGTTTTGGTAAAATGTCTTCTACAATTTATATTACCTAACTAGTACACAATATTATTCAGATCGAACGCACAAATGATGAGTTTGAATTGTGTACGCGTAATTTAGTTATCGGTGACTAGAGACGTTCTCTCTCCTCTGTCTCACACCGGAATTCGGAGTCTATTTGGGATTTTTTTTTTTTTTAATTTGTTTGGTATTGTGGTATCGAGTTACATTATGAACCAACAACAAATGAAAATGTTTTGGAATATACAAATAAAATCAAACATCATTCGATATGTTTCATATTGACAGTGTTTATCGCTAGGTATACAAATAATTTATCTATGTATTGTAAAAATCAAAATGAAAGAAAGAAAGGACACACAAAATACACATAATAGCCGTGCAAGGTTTTCTGATAAAATAAACCATTGTCTAATGCTGGTATGTTTACACCAGCATTACATATGAACGGATAGGTATAAAAAAAAAATAGTAGAAATAAAACCAAAGATAAAAAATGGCCCGAGATGGTGAATTAGTTGAAACCAATTTTTTAAAAAAATTTTCCAGAAAACGTAATTAATTTCCAAAATTACCCCAAATAAATTGAAATTTTCACGTGTTGTTGCAATGGATAATATGTATATATATATATTATAATTAAAAAAAGATCGACACCGATTTAGACAATTTTAGAGCCTAATTCCTAGAACTTAAACATAATGTGATTTGTCAATTTTAGCAATTACTTTTAGAGTTTTGAGTTTCAAAAATGTAATAAACAAAACATTTTCCCATAAGTAATTTTTAATTTTGACTTGTATAATATGTTTTTATATCAACGTTATTATTCCATTTTTCGCATAATTTGTTTTATTTTAAATATTTTAATATTATTGGGACGGGTATGTGTTAATAAATATCGTATCGGTATTATATCGTTATTTCTGTTCTTTTTTTTTTTTTTGTTTACAATAATTCCTTCAAAACTTTTAAACTATTCAAACCATTCTAACCATTTTGGATCCAAATAATATAGAACTTTGATGTTTAAAATACACAGGTAGAATCTGTGTGAGATCACCGAGTATCTTAATTTCAGTCAACATTTTATTATTGCCTGTCAATAATTTATTTTATTATTATTGCTTACAAGTTCAACACATTATTGTTCTTAAACCGATTATTCTTTACTATATATACACTCTAAGAATCTTAACAAAAAAAAAAAAAAACTATAAAATTCATTCGGTACCACGTGTTTTCTACATTTGTTGTTTGGCATATAACGTCGTGTGTCAACATTCTGTAACAATGTAACATATTATTATGTACATAAAGGTATAAGTTATTATTTTAATTACTATTACCCATCTTAGGTAAACAGGTGAATACTTATTCTGTACTTTATCCACTGTCAAACACCTTTGTCCGCTGTAGAAATAAATAATGATACGGTTTTGTCAGTCTGATAATTTTGTTATGTCTAGAACATAATATTATTATTTCTTTCTTTATACTTCCATGTTTCTACTAACTGAATTTACTAACTTAAACCTATACAGAAAAGTAATTAGTATTCATGTTATAATTATTTATTTATAGCTCGAATACCTAAAAATAAGTTGGTACCTACTAAATTGACAACGTTATGTTTTGAAATTTTAAATTGGGTTGTTTGTACAACTTTTTTTTAATAATCAACACCAGGGATGCAATTTCATATATTTTAAATAAGGATGCAAACATTTGACGCAGACCAATTAATTTTTTTATTAATAAATAATATATTATAATATAATATAATATATTATCTATTATTATTAATATAATATAATATAATATATTATCTATTATATTATATTATAATATAATAGATAATATATTTTTAACATTAATCGTTATAAAAAAATCTGTGTTCGTGTAATTACAAGCATATGGTTAAGAAAAAAAAAAAAAAAACTCCAAATACGGCATATAATAAAAAAAACAAACTCCTCAAAGAAGGTGGTTGTCAATTAATGATGTCACTGCGAGTGAAACTTTTTTCCTAGATTTTGACTACAACTTGTCCGTGTTGAATTAAAACTATATTTTTAGCACATGTTTAACTACTATATAGTCGATGAATTTGAAAATCCAAGAAATTTTTTGACCCTGCCCAAAAAAAAGTCAAAAATACGCCACATTCTGCAACTCTAATGTCCTATATGCATATTTGTTTTTATAATTTTTGCCTCCCCCTTATAAGGCAGTTATATGCTTAGAACCACCTCTGCCTTTGTGTCAGTTTCATTCAAGTCTGGATATACTCTTCTAGACTAATCAAAACTCTGGGAAACATAACGTCCGAGCCATCACGACGTCATTTTGCTTTTATTTTAGAAATCTAGGTTTAAAGTCAATGAAACCCGTGATACAGACGACCGACTGAGTAATTTATCATACGGAGATGACATTTTAGAATACGAAGGAGAACACGAAGATTACGGGGAAAACTCCGCGATACCGTACGTGATCGCAGTACAAAACTTGTCAGAGGTCAATCGCATGTTAAACAAAGCTGGTTGCGGCCTGACAAACGACGAGGTTAGTCTGATTGGAATAACGATGGAGCAAATGTTAAGTATTGGAAAAATTAAAAACATCAGGTGAGTTGTGTATACAGATATTTTAAAAACCACTTATTACATAAAATATCAACGATTAAATAATGTAGTTATTTTATTGAATTTTAACAAACACTTTTATACAAAAATAATTTTTGAAATATCAAATTACTCTCAGTTATTCGAAATTTGATAACATTCCATAAAATATTTTCTCAAAAAAAAAAAATAAAATCAAACATTTTGAACGGTTTTTGAAAGTTATAAAAACAAAATCATGATACAGTCATAATATATTACATGACAAAATTGTGTACAAAAACATTTTCAACACATCAAGAACCATGGTTACACAACTTTTACTTAATTTACATTACTGAACACTTACTTACATATTATGAAGGTTCCAACATCAAAACTTTAGTATCTGTTCTGTTTTCTTAAGGTAAAAATATTGTTGGTTTTTGTAAAAAGTTGATCTGAGACGAACTTCGATGTTCGGTAAATGGTACCTAAATTGGCATTGTGTACTTGCGTCAATCGTAAAAATAAGACTTTAACGACCGTCCAACTGAAAATCGTTTGTGATTTTCACAGGTACTGGGGCAAAATATTGGGCTTGAAACGTAACTACTATGTCTTGGAATGCGAATGGAAGAACAAAGAGTTAGAACACAAATTTAGAGTGAGTGGTGCCATGTAATAATTGATAATAAATAGATACCATACAAAAAACAAATTGTTTTATGTATTTGTGTTAGAATTTTTATATTAGGTTTATAAATAATTGAAATTCAAATCAGGCACAATACGTATGTAACATTTTATATTACCTTTTGGTGGTTAAACAACTATTTTCCATAAGAAAATTCATCGTTTTGGTGTGGTGAGGATTTATACATAAATACAACGTCTGACTTTACTCCCTTTTTATACTTATGGACCAATAGTATAGTGTCAGTAAGTTTAAATAGTTTTATGAAAATGTTTAATTTAGCCGTTTGAGTGTTATGGATGTAATAGGTATAAAAAAAACTATAACAGAAAACTACGTTTTAAATTGTAAATTAAAACTTTGTTAGTATAATAATTATTCATATAAAACTAAATACTGCAAGAGTTATTACTTATAGTTATTTATTGTTTTGTAGATGCATAATAATAAAAGGATGAAAGTTGAAAATTTACTTTACGATGATGAACACATTTACGAAAATGAGGGAGAAATTATAGAAACGGAAAAAGACATCCAGTCGTTGGAATTGGTTGAACAACAAGCGGAAGATGAAATCGGATATAAATCAGCGGTTTCCACGTGGCAAAAAGTAAACAGCGAAAAGTCTAAACTAGAATCGCAGAAGTCCGATTTTCAAGAATCAAACTTGTTGTGCGTACCAGCCGCGGAACCCGATACGAGCGATGATTCATTAAACGAAGTGTTTGGATTTGGAACTAACAAAAAAGTTTGGCAATCTACATATTTTACTAATTACTATAAGATTAACACGATTTTCGAAGGCATGAGTCATAAAGTACCTTATTTCTGAATTCTAAATGCTGAATAACACGCACTTGGTACCTATGCATACAAGCTATAAAAAATTAATTCTAAATTATATAATCAAACGGGGATAACGATTTATCTGTTGTTTGTTAATTAACGTTTAGGAAAAAAATTGCTTTAGTGTGATGTGTGATCAGTATAGTATGACGCTAAAATGGAAACAGTATACTAGGTAATTCGAGAAATATAATTTTACCTACCTAATTGATGACCTAACCAGCTACTGGACAACCAAATTATAATGGAGTGAGCTGCTGCACGCAGGGTAGGATTTATACTTATAAGAATGCATAGTATTTAAATGTTATATTCAGTCCTCTAAAATTCATTTCGTTGTAAGTAAAGTCCAAATAGGTACTATTATACCAAAATATTCAAATTCAATCAGTGTTTGTCTTCATCGAAACGTCACGCAATACAGTACCTGTGTAATAGTATAGTTAGTGGTCATACGATTTTTACTTTCTAAGAAAATATTTTAACGATTCCATAGTTGTCATCCGAGAAAATCAAATTAAATATTTACATTACGTATCTTAAAATATGTGTGATAACTGATTAGAGTTATATTACTGTTATTTCCAGGACAGGCGTGGATTCCGATTTATATACAACAGGGAGTCGGGGGACTAATATTGCCAATAAAATTCCCCCTCTCTGGATCCGCGCTTGTCCGACTGGACTTAAGATTTTTTGCGCCCCAAGTGCCAATTTTATTTGTCAAAATAATTGCACAAACGAACAAAAAAAAAAAAAACCAATTCTAAGAACGAAAGAAAATAAATTTTAAAAAAAGTAAAAAAAAATGTAAGTACATTTTAGTTTGTAAGTGTAGTTCTTTGGAGTAAGTTTGATGTTTGTGTTAAATTTGTAATAACGATTGATTGTATACAAAAATTGCGATGTCGAGCAAACTCAGTAACAGCTGCTCTTTCAATAACTTTGTTCGAATCCAATAAACTTTTAACAAAACTTTATTATAGTTTTAAACGATAGGTTATTTTTGAGTAAACGATTGCTGTTTTTCGCTCTCTTTCACGTTTCAACGACCAATGCAAAAAAAGTAAGTAAGTATTATACTATAGCTACTATATAGGTATGCAAAAAGTGTTAAAATTATTTTGTTAACTGGATTTTTTTTTCCTGCAGGTATTATAGAGTACTGAGTTTGTTCAGAATTTTAATTTTGTAAGCAAATCATTGTTCTCAGATTTAATATAAACATCAAACCCACCCAAAGCAGTGATCGATCTATTCTTAAGCGAAGTCGTTACAAATAGGTCTAACTGGCCATAGTAAAATAATTCTAATCTTGCAGTACAAACGTATAAATACCATCAACCAATTTGGTTGTTTTAGTGATTAGTTGAGTAAATATTCACGGGTTGACGGCAACAATAAGAATCGGACAAATGATTAATCGTATACAATAAACATAATAATTGACTATTAATAATTGAATTTTCACGCTCTTCACTCGATTATCGGTCGTTAATAAATCATTTCGAACATAGAATACATGATTAATGAGAGTTTGTATTCCGTTATTGTATGATCAGAATAATACTATTAATGGCTTAACGACATGCACAAATAATTTACAAAAATAATGTTCAATCTTAAATATGTACCTACCAACAGAAACGGTGGCTGAAAACTAAAACCGGTGAAACAAATTTTTTTTATAAACTATCAATGTTTTATATTCCAGGCTTATTTAAGTTAAAACGCCAAGTTAATAAAAATATATTCTCATGATTATACGTGGGTAGTATAGAATTACAAATGCCTACAGGTCTTTGATATAGTATTAATTTTAAATTTTTTTCAGGACCTAGTCGTTGGTTAGGTAGGTACTCGGTGTGTTGTGCAATACATCCATTACAAAACCTGCAGAATTAAAAATATCAGTACAGTTAACTTAATTTGATGCAACACTGTTTTGTGTACATAATTTTTTTATTTATGAAGTTAAAAGTAGAAAAAAATGTACTTTCAAGTTAATTTCGCTCGTGTAAAATGTTGTTTACAAAATATTAAAGTATACTTACCTATTTTGAATTGAGATAAAAAGACGAGTGCACACTGCACGTCTGCATCTCTATTATGCTTTTTATCATATTATCTATTGTGAGTCGCGACATTAAAGTTAACATTTAAACAAGTACAAGTAGAGTTGTGATGTTGTTTAGAGAGAGGAAGTTTACATTTGCGGACAAAACAAGTAAAACAGTTTCACTTAGAAAATTGTTACGTGCCCATTATTTATTCGCCTGCAAATTCAATGGTAATTCATTTTGACAGTATTTAACTTTTGAGCATAGTATACTGTATACTTAGTAGATAAGGTAATATCACGTCTTTGTCTTAAAGTCAGTTTGGACTCTAATTTGTTTAAAATTTCAATATCGAGCGCGAATAATTTGCATAAAAAGCCGATCGCAATCGTCAAACACGTGCACACATCGATGAGAAAACTAAATGCGCATATTGGTGTGTATTATCATTACTCATTCTATAACATAGAACTGGCTGTTAATAAAATTAGTTAAAATTCCGAACATACAATATTAAAAATAATAATATTACAGATAACTAATTCATATTTTTGCTATTTATTTTGTTCAGTCGTATTTTGTTACGAATCAATTGTGTGACGATTGGGTAGAGTTGCCACCGCTCAAGTCTCAACATGTTGTTCAATCACGGAACATCAAACGGTACTTTGTGGGAGATTTGGAATCGTCTGTAAGAACAACTCATAATATAGTAACATTTTACCATCATTTTTTGTGTTGTCTTTTTAAAAACGAAAAAACTTTAAAAATTCATGGGCGATATGACACCCTCATTCCCCTTGTGAGCACGCCCTTGTTAGGTATAACTAAGTAAATCTAAGTAGTTTTGCTACGAAATTACACCCATACATCAGCATAAACGATTGTGTTGTGTACAGGTCGAATCTTATCCACTCTTTCAAGGTTTGGAAAAACATTATCTTAGAGCACAAATCGCTAGAATATCGGCAGCCACACACATTTCGCCACGTGATTATTTTACACTTGGCGGTAACACCACAACATCGAAAACATGGAGAAAATTAACAATTTTTCAGTCCAAAGCCATGTCCAAGAAAAGTAAGTGTTTAAACGGCGTTTTATACATGAATAATTGTTAAAATTGTGTACCTACGCTGGTAATGTAAATCCACTTGCCAGCATTATAATATGTACTTGTAAGTACTATATAAGTACCACTTAGTGCCTATTACGTCGAAATTTAGCAGTAAATGTTATATTATAGTCTATTTATACTTTTAAGTTTTAAACTAGTATAGTTTTAAACGCACGTAAGCATCATAATTCGACATGACCTACATGTGTTTTAACATACTTAACGTATTACAACTACAACTTTTGGAATAAATGAACATTATTTTTTATTTAAGGCAGCTTCATTGCAAGTTATTTAAGACTTAGGGACGAAATGTTTCAACAAATTATAGCCGGATCTCAGAAAATAATTGTTTGTAATATAGTGCAGTATATAGTATAGATACGATATAGTTGATTTATACATTATCAACATAATAATTGACGCTTTGAAGTAAAATAAAATATTATTTAGCGAATGATGTCAGAGTGATCTCTGACTCAGAGATCGAACAGCAGCGATTTGTAGTTTGTACATTCGTTTTATTACAGTAGGTGGTAGTTGAGTATGACGCGTAGGACCTATATACACTCAAATTTGCTTCAGTACGGGTTATCTCGTCTAATTAGTTTTGGTCTAAAATTATTTTTTACTTTTATCTAACTGCGTTTTTTATTGAAATTCTGTGTAAAGTATTTTTTTGTAGCACCATGCATTCTTTAAAAAGGAATAATCTCATGAAGGTTATGTATATTACAGGAGAGAATATATTACTCACGAAAGAATAATATATTGTTATAGATGAATCGATAATATTTTTTCTTCAGATTTTATTTACGTTTTTTCTTTTTTTGCTTAATTTAAAATTTAAACAATTATCATATGATTAATTTATAATGTTATAAAAAAAAATAACATTTTTAATTTATGGCCATGCCCCAACCTTTTTACTACTATGGACTACTTTGATAATATTATATAGGTCGTGGATCACATCAATTTTAAGAATATTACTTAAAAATCTTTTTTTTTCTGTTCCCTATTAACAAGAATACATAAAATCAATCAAAAATGTTAATTTTTATTACTTTACGTTACATTTTATTACTATATTTTATTACTTAACTAAATTATTTACTTAATAGTCTTAATGTTATTTTTGTGATTGAATTTCTTTGACCAGTTTTTTTCGTCATATTACTTTGATTTACATTTATTAAAGGGGGGAAAAACATTGGATACTAACGATACGGTTCCTCAATAAGTTATAATTTTTTCACTGTTAAAAATAATAATTATAATAATTTCTAATAAAAATTTAAGAAAAAATCTATGTCTATCACCGGTGGAATACACTGTTCTAGACACTGCGGTAACTGAATTGAAAACTTCTTACACTTAAATGGTTTTAAAACATTTTTACTAACCGTATTTACCTTCACAATTTATGTATACTTATTTTTAATTCTCTCAATACTTTAATTTTAGCTAAATTAATGAAAAATTGGTTTAAAAAATATTACCAAATATTTTCTATTTCTGAGAACACTCTGTAGATCAATATATCTTCTAAAATGATTAATAAAATACAAAGGTTACCTATACAAATAATTTATCAAAATAAATAAGCAATGAGTGATTTAATGAATGAATAATAATAAGGGTTTTAAAAATTTATAAATTATGTTATAATTTTTAAGTACTCGATTACTCGATATACTCGTATGTTAATCAATAAATGTGTAATATCATTATGTAGGTACCATTAGTAGGTAATAATATAATATGTACTACTCATATAATTTATAATACTTAAACAACGTTATAATATTTCTTAGACCTTTGTGAACTGACTAATTTCACGTTATTTTTATCGAACTCGTTGTCTGTTGATAATACCTATAATAATTTATTTTACTTTATTGATATTTTTTTCTGTTGTCAATACGTTTTCAATAAATATTTAAATGATTTTGTAGAAACGTTCAATGGTCGTATTAGATATATGCGAACCAACGAAAGGAAACATTAGAAAATGTAACACGGATAATTATAAATATTTATAAATGGTTTTTATGCACTTTTCTGTAACTTTTGGGCCCTACAATATTTACTTGGATCAAAATTTGAGTATAAAAAAAAATACAAAGGTAATTAACATCCATTTTTACTAAATATAGGTATTTTATACCTCAATAAAAGTATATGAGCATTTTGTTAACAGCAATCGTAAACGTATTTATTCTAAAAAAAAGTACTTACCAATTTTCAAAACGCCTATTTTATTACATTATTTAGGTTTAAGTTCGTTATTTGCATTGAATTTAAATACAAGTAGTTTTAACAGCAGTGAAAGTACTGTGAACTTTAACAGTAGGTAGTAAATACTAAGTAGTACCTAAGTAAGTAGTAACTAAGTAGTAAATACCTTTCTCGACTGGTGGTATTATGGCATTTAGGTTATTGGTATACCTACAATTAAATGTATTTTTGTAATCGTTTTAATAGATATTTAAATAAAAAATGTAAAAAAAATAAGAATTCCCTCTCCTTGCCATGTCTCTTGAGGACGTACAAGAGCTTTGACGATTGTTTTCGATATTAGTTAATCAGTGCACATTTTAAGACACACAATCACGGCTAATTTCTGGAACGCCATTTTAGAACGCAGTTAAAAAAAAAAAAATCAAATATTTAATTGTTCGTTAAAATAAGTCGGTGCTTAAAATAAATTTTCACAACATTTTAACATTTTCGATTTTAATGGGGAAAAAATATATAGGTATTTCTTCAGTTTTGAACCAAATTCATATAATGAACCCATTACCACCGATTTTGGCATGGTCACCTATTTTTGACCAACAAATGTCTGCAAGAGTTCAAGACTGGACGTTTTTTGTATATTTGTTTCGAGAAAACAATTCATCGATATTTTTCAATATACGAATTTTTTTGTAATTAGTGATTTAACGTGGTTTTGATATTGTTTGAAAAAATGGGGTTGGGTTTGTAGTTTTTGGTTAATACAAATAATTTTAGAGGGGAAAAAAGTTGTTTGATAATGACGATTGTGTGGTGTTTGGTTTAGGCCCCAAGTGTAGTAATTATTATCACACCTCACACGATTGCTGCTGGTCATGATATAGTAGGTAAGTGTTTTTCTGAAGAAAATAAATAGTACCTAAATTAACTGTCGTGATATTTATTTTTACTGTGTAAAACGTAAACATCGCTTGTGATATCATGGGCCGAGTACATATAATTTAAGTAAACATTTCCTGGACAAAATTGCCAATTTACTCCGCCCCCTTCCCAAGTTTTTTCTTTAAATATGTTTAACGATTCATTGTTGTTTTGTGCCTAGGTGTTCACGATTATAAGCCAAACCAAAACTATGATCCACCCCCAATGTACGCTTTACTGAACCCGGCAAACTGGGTTCATCACACTCCCTTGATAACGGACAAAGGAGTGACCAAGGCATGGGCGAAATTAAATACGTCTGAAATATCCGAAAGTGATAAAACAGAAGTAAATATTCTCTGTTATAACGTTTATTATTGTTGTCTAACTCGTTAAATCAAATTGTACAATAAAAGGTGTAATATGCCCGGTATATACCTAGTATGTTAGAAATATTTTGAATACTTGAAATACGTAGTAAAAAATTATACTTAACTGCTTGAAAAGTGTTCCGAATGTTCTCAACTCGAATACGGCCGATTTTACCTCTTCGTGGTCCCAATACACGTTTTGTGTCTATTTAAAAGCATACCTACAGTGACGCCAAAGTATACGATATGTAAGGCAAACAGTATTCTGTACGCCCACCCGTTGATACAATAATATGCGCGTAATAATCGAAATATTGTGTAAATAATAGGGATGTACTCGAAGAACCCACTTGGGAATTCATTTTATACGAAGGGCAGCTGTCCTACACAAACATAGGTTTCGGTGTCGTCCAGTGCTCGAATCGGAAAAATAAATGGTAAGGGGACTTTAAAAAAATTAGCGTCATATACAGTGATTAAACTCAACATGACCCAATAATTTGAAGGGGTGCTATCAAAATATAAAAAAAACTCAAGAGGAGCTCCGTCCTTCCCCCCTTCCAATTCGAGGACAGGACTGCCACCTATATAGGCGAGAGTTGAAATGAAATTTTATTGGGGGAGGAGTGGACTAGTTTGTATAAAACCCGACTTGAGATAGGCTATTGCTTGTATTTTTTTTTTTTTGAAACAACTTTAGCGGCCATTTAGACTGACAACTAAACAGGAGGTTAGGTTAAATCTTAAATCCTCATCTAGCACCGCCCCCCGAATTGCGCCTATATAACTCCTAATATCGTTGCTGCAGATGGCCGCGGGTGATTTTGACGAATCCTCCCCGGACATTCTTGGACCGCTGTCGGATGACGCGGACGTCGGCAAAGTCTCGCCCTGGAAATTCGAGTTGACCAATCCGTTCGACCACATGGCCGCGCACGTGTGTGTAAAGTCCAACCTTTGGCCAGGGGCGTTCGCTGTTGCGCGTCACAAGTACGCATCTTTCGTTATTAATTAGTTGTACTTTCGTTACATACACTGAGCAGGACTTATGGATTCAAACGTAAACGATTTAGTAAGTATAAAAAAACCGAGCGGAAAAAAAATTGCGGCGACCGCGTTTTTGACACGATCGATTTAGATTTACGGCCATTATATACAACTTCCACAACAATGGTCGGAATGTGCTGAAATTTCTTTCACATACACGACGGTATACAGGTCTGATACGAATTTCAATAGATTTCGAAAAGCCGAGTATGGATATTTTTTTTTGTAATTTGTGTTCGATAAAAATCAAAATGTCCACAAAAAGTTTTGAAACTTTAATAGGTACAAGGTGTTGTAAATACGTAATATTATTATGTTACCTACTAAAAAGTTTTGAAAATCCGTATAGTCACAATATTCTTATTTTTGGTCGTTTAGGTTGAAAAATTTTCGAATATCGATCATATGACTCATTTAAATTTTTTTTGTCAAATAATTAATCAGAGTTTTTGTTTTAAGCGTTCCATATGTATAGAAATTAATTAACGACACCTCATCGCGCTATTTTTTTCAGATAGAATGAATTATTATTTTTACAATGCTACGTTTTTTTTTTTTCTATGATCACTTTTTCTGGTAGAAAGAATGCTTTGATTTTAACGCGTGATACGCCAAAAGATAGATACGAGATGGTACTTTATTTGAAGCGTTTTTAGAAATATTGATTATTTTCGGAGCTGTTATGAGCGAAAAACGGCCAAATTTTCGAAACTGCTCCGCCCGACCGACCGAAGGGTTTAACGGGTTCGCTTTCAATCGATTTTGATCATTTTTAAGGGCGTTTTGAAATTTTTTTATCTTACGCAGTCATTGTTCCGTAAAACCTCTAGTTTTTACGTTGTGTTTAAGTCTCGAAATTTTAAAACGATCTAAAAAAGATTTACACGATACGTGGTTAAAAAATCTGTAAAATTGGTTCACGCGGCCGAGGTCTTTACATACCTACCTAACACTAAAATAGGAAAGATGCAGATTCGTTACGTTTTTTCTACCAGGACGTACCTATACTATATAGCTAGACAATTACTGAGGAGCTCGGAATCGTATTTTCGAAAGCTACGACGATCATCGTTGCTCTCAGATACAAAACAACGCGTTTATAAACCACAACTTCCGAACCGACGAACCACCCGAATCACCCACGCCTAATCTAGAGTGATTTTTTTTTCTTTCGTCACCAGCGTCTCGGACTGCGCGTACACCGGCTGGGGCCACAAGTGGACCGCGGACGTCGGTACGTTCACGCCCCTCGGGCCGCCGTCCGCCGTCGCGTGCCAGACCGAGCACCCGAACGGCGGCCGCGAAATCACCGAAACGGCGGACCCGACCCGCGCGGACGAGCTGTCGTACCGGGCGGACGCGGACGCGGCGCGTGCGTGGCTGAGGAGCGCGCGGTCCGCGGCCAAGCGGCGGCAGCGGCCGGCCAACGTTTTCGCGGTCGCCAACGACGTCGAGGGGGAGGAGGAAGAGAGGATCCTCAATCAGTACAGCTACGATTGAGGCCGCCGATGGATTTATCGCCGTGGCTGTTATAACGATTGTGTGTACTGTGGTTGTGTTGTTTGAGACAGTAGTAAAAATTCCGATTTTATTATTCCTCCTGTAACTTAGAGCGGGGTATACAAACAAAATTTTTGGGGTTTTTCTAACTCGGCTTTCAAACCGTAATAGACGAAAATAGTTGCACGTTTTTAGCTGAAAACAACGTGCGTCGTCGCGTTTGACGGTACCTACGGTGTATAATTATGAGAATGTATTTGGTTTGGGCAAAACGTTAATAGTTGATGAACGAAAAATTTCGTTGTGAATCACCGAAACGTACGATTGCGCTCAAACTTTATTTCAGATCTCAGAGAATATCTACTGTTGTAATCAATATTTATAGTAGGTGTACAAGAGAGTGGGCCATAGTATAACCGGTCTTAGAAAATGAGACATGAATAATAAGTCGACTAGTTTTTACAATGTTTTACATAAATGTTGAATATATAATAGCATTATACATTATAAAATTATAAATTAAATAAACTTTATTTAATATTGCAGAAAGAATGAACTCGACAGTTGTACGATTTTCAAAAAAAAAAAGTTATTTAAGAAGAATAAAAAAAATAACTATTTTACTGTGCAAAAAAAAACTATAGGATTCTCGGTACTTATAACGATGAGACGTACGTATTTATTTAGTCAAAGGTCTGTACAAAAAGCATTACGATGTGACAAACGAAATAAAAAAACGTACATGTATCACAACAAATTTATTGTACATATTACATTTCATTCAGCAATACTTGATGTTATAAGCACGGTACAAATTTTGTACGATATAAAACAACAGTTATTCAAAATATGTTTGAAGGATTGCAACACATTATAACATTATAGTATCGTAAAACTTAAAATTAATAAATAAAAACCGGAAGTATACAATTAGTAGTTAAATTCCGTTTTTTATTAATTTAACCAATGTCAATCGCTTCATTTCTTGAACAGTAATTAATATTGCTTTTCAGTCAATAGCATGGCGAAAGAAGTATCACTTAGATTAATTGAGTGGTAAAAAGTCAAGACTTTTTTTAAAAGTAAAAAATGATTTTATAAAAATACCATGTAGATTTGAGGCTAAAAACTGAGGGTCAAGGAGTATAAGATCATAGCTCGTCAAACAAAGAAAATATCCATCACACAACTGTTGCACTATATAGCCAGTAACACAATTTTACATGTGATATAGGTTAAACATAGGTTAAAGAACATTGTTAAATCACTAAATCACAAAGCAAACAACTTCAAACTTTATACCATCAACAAACAGTTGTATTTGTATTACCTACTGAAAAATGAATAACGCACAGTTATTGGCTATGACGTATGAACACAGTAAATTATTGCAAGATAAAATAATAAATATACAAAGCGTACTTCAAGGTATTGCTTATAATATAAATTATATGTTTATTATAAGAAAAAATATATATAATGAAATAAAATAAAAACACAGGAATGTAAAATAAATTTAAATAGTTCTTAAACAATTCATCTAATACAAGTGTAAAATAATTATAATAATAAAAAGTTATTATAATTGTTAAGTTGTATGTTAGTTTTTAGTTGTTTTCTTTAAAAAAATATATCTGAAAGTAATTTACATGATGTTAAAAATAATTAATGCATTATAAAAATGAGCCTTTATGTAATGATAACTGACAAATGCAATTGTTTTTTTTTTTTTTTCAAGTTTTTAATGAAAAAAAAATGTAAATATAGAAAAATATGTTACAAAACCAAAAATAATTCAAATTTAACAAATTAAGATGTTTTGACAAAAAAATCAGTACCTCAATATTTTTTTTATAAAACTAAAATAGTAAAGTTTTGGCCTCAATAGTTAAATATTATCTGAGAACAAAATGAAGTTTGTTGCATGTATAATATGTACAACAACACTGTGGATAAAAGAAAGGCAAATAGAACTTTGGCCATAACTACAAGGTTTAGACTTTTAGACTGAAAATATTTAATTTTGTAAATCTATTGGTTAGGTATGTTTACAGAGAACTAATGAATACTGATGTAAATGGATACTTTTATATTTATTTTAGAAATCATAGACAGTTATTAGTTGGTACGTATAACAGTGCTCCAAATAGATTAATTTTAATTTTGTCTTTCTTCTGTTTTAATTACATGTTTTATATATTTTGGTGAAATGTTTAAAGTATAATTGTGTAAGTCTGCTCTTGAGTAGCTAATTTATCAAAATACCACATGGTACTGAGTATAAAAAATAACTAAATAAATACAATTTCTTGATAAGTATAATAAAAAGCAAAATTATTTGTAAGATACTGTACAAAATATGTCATCCATAGTTACAAAGTCATAAATCAAATATTTACAATAAAATCAAACACTAAAATCTATTATTTTACAAGCTAATATTATGGCATCTTCTATACTACGCAAAAAACTATTCCCAAAATTTATTGCTAAATTACTTTTATACTAATATGGTATATTTTGACTACTATTTTAGAATTATTTGGAAATTTTGATTATTTAAATCAAACAATTACTATACAAAGAAAATTTTAATAAATGTATATTAATAAATAATAAGTTGAACATGTCAACCAATTTAATAACGTAAAAAAAAAAAAATTAAGTAAATAGATAAATAAAAGAATCATATTAAATCTAGTGTAATATAATAACTTAAGAATTTTAATTTTAAAACAAAGAATAGATGATACAGTTTTTCATTATAATTTCTAAAAAAAATAATGTAAGTTCATTTTTTTAAGATAATATAGCAATACTTTTTCGAGCAACTGCAGAACTACTCATATTATCTAGACTAGACCATTTTTTAATACCATTTTTTAAGAACTCAGCGGTTATTTTGTCTTCAAACACTCTTGACATAGCTTCTAGTTTTTTAGCTCGTTCTTTACTTAATGGTTCGGCTGGGAACGTCAATTCATTGTCTTCAGCTAATGATCGTAGATCAAAATAATATTTAGCATATACACTGGAAGGAACATTTATGTTAAACTGGAGCATCTCGAGAAATTGTCGTTCAAGTTCATTCCTTAACAAATACAGTTTACATTTACTAAAAGTACATCAAGTTTACAAAACATATTTAAACCACGTTAATGTTATTTTTTTAATACTTAACAATCAACATAAATGATAGAATTCGTTGTGAGTTTTGTCAAAATTATTTTGACTAAAATATTCATACATTAGATGTTTACATAAGATGTAAACTAATCTAAAAAATATATCAACTAAGGTTGAAATTTTAAAAAATTGTTTTCCAAAAAACTACGTTAACTGACTTAGGTATTTTATAAAGCATAATTAGAAAAACGTAAAATAATATCTACACATATACTTGTCATAGGCTTATTCTCAGTGGCGTGGCGTGGATATTGAAAGAGTGTAAGCAGTGATATTTCTTCAAAATATCAAAATAGATAATATTATATATGTTACCAAACAAATTTGAATTGGGGATTAACTAGTTTGTTCAAAGTGTGTTGATATATACCAATTAAGACTAGGTAAATCTATTAGTTAACTACTATACATAAAAACTCTTCTGGTACCAAAGAACATTGGTCTTTGCACTATAAAGCTAAGATTTAATCGTGTTGGCAAAGCAAAGCAATGGCGCCAAGCAAATGCCAAACATGCGGAAAGTGTTAAATCAATTGAGAAAATCCTGCAGTTCCCATCCACTAACCATTTTGGTTGGTTACTATGCATAATAACAAGTTTGTATAACAATTAGTTATATTAACCAGTAGATCTTAACACACTTTGGACAAACTAGTTCAGCTCAGGATAAGTTAATTAATCCTAAACTCAGGTTTGGCCGGTAACATATACATAAAAATTAAGACATTTTTTACTTAAAAAAATAGTATGACTGAACTTTCAAAGTGAATTTTAAAGTTTTAACTTGATTAATACATTTAAATCATGAAAACACAGATCTAAGTTATTTGCTTCATACTACAGCTACACAGTTCTTTTATTAAAAATATTTTACAATATTAATAAAAATTATACGTACATATCTGTTACACTTATATCTTTTAGAATTTGACAATAATCTACATTCCATACAGCTTGATCATCCCATACCTTTGAAGCCAACAAAATAGCTCCAAGAACTATTCTCTTCCAATTTGCAGGAGTAATGTCTACTTCGGCATATGTTAATAACCTAAAATTATTAGCATTTAAAAAATAAATAAAAATTTTGTTTTACTATAAATTCAATAAATAACTAAATGTGGTTTAAATTATAAACAAAGATGCTTATTATAATAATAACTAAGCTAAGGTTTTTATAGCTCTAAAAATACAATAACATAAAATATACGTTCACTTTAATAAATAATACCAAAATAAATTTGAATAAGTATGCAAAAGGGAATTGTGTAAGTATTTATTAAAAAAAAAAGTAAACAAAATTATATTATTAACATTAATTGAATGTAAACCCATCAGTAACCAAGTCAAATTTTTGATGCATTGGTTCATCAACTTTTTCAAAAAGTACAATACTTAGAAAGTCAAATCTAAAAAAAAAAAAACGATAACTCAGAAAAATTTGAATCAAAATTGATTTTTTTTTTTATGATCATAACTTCCAAAAATAGTAATAATTTATAAGACTTAAAACTTTCACACAATGTTTAAATAAGAACAATACAGATCTATTACAGATTTTGAAAAATTGTAAGATAGTTATAGCACAAATGTTTGTCAATTTTTATTATTTACTTTAGTCATTTTGATTCATTAAAAACTTTAATTTTGCAATAAAAGATTTTAAAATGTAACAAATCATATGATTTCTATTGGTGCCAAAAAAACCTAGAAATTGTTAGATAGATTTTTTTAGATTCTTTTTGTTAAAAAATTGGCAAACATGTGTTAAATCTGTGACTTATTGTTAGAAAAAAATTGATAACTAACATAATAGATTATTAAAAATTTGAAAATAATGTGTAAGACAAATTTTTCTATCTGCATTCAAGAAACTTTGAGATAATTATACACAAATTTTCAAAAGTGTAAAAATTAATAATCAATAATATGGCATTAGATTGGAACAATGCATTATAATGATTACATTGAAATTTTAAAGACAATTGTACATTACTATAGCAGTGTTGTAAAAATTTATTAAATAATTTTTTGATATACCTTATAAAATTTTCATAAAACTATTAAAAGTTTTTTTTACACGTGCAAATGTGATAAAAGTTTCAAATAATTTTGAAAATTTTTGGGCTAAATTTAGAGTTTGGATAGATTTAAATATTTGGAGTTATTTGACAGTTTTTTTAATGTTAATTTTTGTTGTTTTATTTCCAATTAATACTTCAAACTTTGAAACAAGTTTGGCAATACATTTTTACAAATCAAGGATTTAAAAATTTTTCACTACTTTTGTTTATTAACATTAAAACATCAATAATATATTTATTAAGAATAAAATTGATATCAAATACAAATTTTACTTTTAAGATTTTGTGGCTTATTAAAAATTCTATTTTTCTCTCTTTTTGAGAAAAATTATTTCAGATAGTTTTTAGCGCTAACGTAAAACTTAATGCTTAAATAAGTTATGCAATCAAATTAGGCACTGTTAAATATTTGTCACTTAAATCATAATCTTAACTCCTCAAATGATTTACATTTTTAATTTAAACATCAACATCACTATTACAACAAAATTATTATTAAATAAACTGAGCATTGTCATTTTCATTTAAATCCCTTTCAAAAGTAAGTTATATTTTATTTTTTTCAATATATTTCTGAATTACCTACATTCTAATGAAAATAATAAGGATTCTTCTAAATTTTAAAAAGAATATTCAAAAAGTACTAAAAGTGTATAAAAATACTATTGCTAAATACATGCCCAAATAAGCATAAATTGTAAAATGCAATGAAACAATTTTAAATTTAAATTATTTAAAAAACAAAAAGTGTATTTTAATCTACAATTTTAAAAAAAACTGAAAAAATATGTGCAAGATGTCCCTAATCTTAACATTATAAGTACTAAATGGATCATTCATTTTACCTTTCTAAATAAACCAATGTTACAATAGCACATTCAGCAGTTAGTTGTGCAGCATTGAATAATGTGCGAACAAATTTATAAATTTGACGATGTTCTGGACTCTGAACATCATAATTATCAGGAACTCTATCTCTCTAAAAATGCAAACAAAATGTAGATTAGATAATAAGATTAGAACACCAATCTTTATATTCATTAGAGTAAAAATAATATTGCCAAAACTGTGATAAAAATTAGACTAAAAAAAAAAAAATACTTTGGAAATAAATATTTTAATCTAAACTACAACTGTTTGTACGAACATGATACAAGGATTTATTTGTTAAGATGGTACTCTACCACAATTTTATGCCAATGATATAATGGCCTTATGTTTATAATTAGTATAAACAATCATTATAAATTGACTTTAAACTTACCGTTAAAGGATGTAATTTTTCATCAAAAATTTCAATTTGCCTTTCGGAAGTTCTATTTTTGATGTGGTAATAGATTGCAAGTGCAACACACTTGACAGTATTTTTTAGGTTTGGTTGAGATACAGTGCTGTCATCTAAATATATAGTAGAGCATGAACTACTTTTTTTAAGAGATCTGAAGTCCACAATCTGAAAATTTTTTAAAAGTTAGAAAGTTGTGCATTTTTTGTATAGGTCCCTATTTACTATTTTGCAAGCCAAAACAAACAATTTGTATATCATTAAATTAATTATAGTAAAACAAAATCAATATTATGGGTTAAACCACAGAACAATCAGAAATGACACTTGGTGAAAATTTGGAATTTGGTGAACATTTTTTAGTATATCAGTGTAGCCAAAAATTAATCATACCTTATTTAAAATACCCTTTTGCCGCTGAAACTAATTTTACGTAGGTTTTGTTTTATACATAGCAAAATAAACAATGTTGCCAGAAAAAAAAGAAACTATCTTTTAACAGAATACACTGATTTGCCAACAAGTGTAGCAAATTGTTCCCCTTTAAGAACCCATGTTGTTCTTAAAAAGTGTCTTTTCTGGTTGGTCTGTGGTTAAACCATAAATGTTTAAAATCTACTAAAAGAACCCATATAATAATACCATACTGAAAAAAAAAAACATTATTTTCTACCTATTTACACAATTTAATTCTAGTATGCTTTAACTAAAACCATAAAATTATTGTATAAATTATAGAGCTGTACAAACCTGGGATTGACTTTGCTTTCTAGTTAATCCATCTGAAAAATATAAATGTATGTTAATTTTTTCAATAAAAAAATGATAACTTAAAATATTATTATAAATATATAAAATTATAATACGTAAAATGTACATAAATTATAATATATACTTGTATGAATGCGAAAAAACACACCACGTAGATTATTTCATGAATTAAATTGGAAATAAGAACACGTATTGACAACAATATACAATAAATTCGATTTAACGAAGTGGTGAAGAATTTAAATGGAAAAAAATACGCCAATATCTGTCAGCCATGTCGTTAATATGGTTGAAAGATCTTGGTGCATTTTTTCGCCTGCTAAATTGGAAATCCAGCACGGGTTAACTTCATTGAATTTCTTTATGTTGTATTATTTTTCCATCAAGAAGTAGACTGTGATTTCATTATATTCTCACCATAAATCTAAATAGTTCAGAAAACAGTGTTTTTTTTTTTTTAATTCCCTATCTCTATGGCTTGAAAATAAATTGGCAGTTTATACAGGGGTTTCTTTACATCATAATATGAACCATATGTGATACACATTTCAAGTAACAGTTCAGTGATCAAAAGTTATTATTGGCTACATAGAAGTTTCATATTTATTGGTTGAAAAAAAATGATAAATCCATTACACGTATCTAGTACACGTTAAAATATTGGGCGTTAAACTTATCAGGTAAGTAATACATAGTTTTGATTAAAATACCAGTGTTGCTGAACCGTCTGAAAAAAGATACTGGAAAAAGTAATCAAATACAGACAGTATCAGTATTGAATTTAAAACATTTAGAACAGATTGAAATTAAACACCATGATAAATGAGCGACAATTAATACTGTCAAACAATTCAAATAAATTGGATCATGTAATTGGAGGATTTTAAGTTTTTAACCACATAGTTATACACTCAAATTAGCCACGTCAAACGCGTGTATAATGAGTTTGTACAAAATACTTGCGCAATCATTCATTACTTTGTTGAATCCAGTGCCGCAACTACCGGGAATGTAAGGAACCCCTGGACCCCTGTTCAATTTAAACGATGGGCACAAACCTGAATGGTTTTGCTGTCTATAATTTTTAATATTGGCTTGCACACCAACTTTTACATACCAAGTTGCGGCACTGGTTGAATCTAATAGTTTAAGTACAAAACAAGAAATATTAATACCAAACCCTAAACATCCCATCGGTACAGTATGGTGTATTTGTTTCTTTAACGCGCAACAATTAGTAGAGACGGTTTCAATCAATGCGTCAAACGTACTTTGAACTTTAGACCTCTCCAAGAAAATGGTCGCTACTTTTGGATGGGCCGATGGATCAGTGTTCCAGTCGTCTTGCTCGCGCTCGCTGATGTGCTGCAAATTGCCAACGCTCTCCTCACCTTCCTGAGGCAATTCGTTTACGACGCCGTTGACGTCTTTATGAGCCGACAGCGGGTTGGTGTCCGTAAAACAACTTGTCCAATTACCCATGTCGTTTAGCATTCAATTTTCTGCTTCTCAGATGCGCAAAGTTAAAAAAACCGCATTTTAAAGTCAGGTAGGTAGGTATTCGCTTATATTATCGTTCTATTATTTTTAAATACAAAACAGTTGTAGTTATAGTACCTATAGCAAAGACGCCGGTTCGACTTGCTGTGCCGAGAGCCGTAACTACATGCTAATTACCAATTAATTGTTAAAACAGTAATTATTATTTAGAAAATCGTTAAGCACTTACGCCGACCACTTGACATGTCACGATAAACCAACTGCACAGGTACACTTGACACCCAACAAAGTGTTTACATAAGCTCGAGAGTTTACACATAACCCAAAAACAATACGTCTTATCGCCGTTATCAGTAACCCGATACCGTGATAACAGTACGACCCGTGCGCACAAACACGTCGTCCAAATATTATTGAATAGTGAACAACTTTTTATTTAAAAATTCATTTTCAATAAATGTTATTATTATTTGTCTCTTCCAATTGAGTCCGGGTTCCGGCGATTATTTGCCAAGCACGGAAACGGTTATTTTTAAAGGTATTTTTTTTTCGTCACGTTTCAATTCGGCACGTTTCAAAGCTCGGGCAATTCGCTTATCGTTATCAAATTGTTTTTTTTTGTCCGCAAATTTTCGTTCTACAATAATTATTATTATTACAGTAAAAACTTGCAGCTGCGGTAACAACCTGCCAAATTTTCTGAAAGTCAACATCGACAGGTCTTCGGACAGGTACCTACCAGCTAAACTGTCGACGGTTTCTCGGCGCTTATTCCGGCGTTGATTCACAGTCGTTCGATGTAGGTACTGGTCGTACACAACAACATAGCTGTAGAACATTTTATTTGGTGTTCGTATTATGTGAGTGTCTGTGCCTACTGTTCCATCATCGTGTCCGGCTTGTAACTCGTGTTGCAGTTGTATTAATTTTTTTTTGTTTTTTTACAGGCTGTAATATTCTAGTCCTTGACAAACGATTGTTTTTGTCCAAAGCAAACTGGATTATCTTGATTGTCGTCGACGAGTCGTTTAAACAAAACCATTTTGTCATTGAATAATGAAAATGAGTGACGAAACGCCCGTCAGTTCTTTGGTCCTACCAGTATTGATCAGACCAATTTTATCGCAGGTACCTATTGATATTTCAAGTATGGATTACATTTTGGTGCTTTAAATTATCATTCTACACATCTTTGGGCACGAAATAGTATCATACTTGGTTTTCTTGATAATTTATCTATTTCACCAATAATTGTTCCAAGTTTGGATAGTTATGTAACCGTATTTACTTGCTGCAGCTTTATTATGACTTTGTCATTTGACAACAGTAGGTAACTAAGTTCATTCATATTTTAGAAGTGAATTCGCAAAATAATGTGTTACATTTTTAATAATTTCCCAATGGTTAAACACATTATGAACTGTCACTTATTAGTAATATCTTTTAACAAATATGTCTCCTTAACCATGTCGATTTTAGTCATGTTTACTTTTATTTAAAAACAATTGAACATATTCCATTTCTACTAAATCAAATAAATAATAAAATTGATTTTTTTTTATACTTCTAGGTAGTTAATTTTTCATTTATAGATATCATATCATGTAATGCAAACATTTTTAAAACTGATTCGATTGTTACCCAAGTTAAAACTGAAACACAAAATATATGCAAGTTTAAGATTGTGTTCATAATTTTCCTGTTATATTGTTTTTTAGTACTTTTTTAGTCTGGCGCAGATCCAAGTATGTCTAAGACTTAAGAGGCTTTAGAATCATTGCCCTACGAGTGTGTTTTACATTATGTTATTTTATACAAATTTAATGTTACTGAAATTTTCAATTTAGAATCCTTCCTATTTCAAATTTTTTAGTAGATAGTAGGCATAGAAAAAGCGAGGAAAAAAGATTAAAGTAGTAGGTCTGTGCCTGTACTCAGTTATCAATAATAATAATAATTTTATTTATCACATGAAAGTAAAAGAAAAAATGTTCAAGTTTTTTTTTCTTTTATTATTATTTTTATTTTTTTTTTTTTGGTAGATACTGTGTACCATGATAAATCACAAGTTTAATGTTAATTTTCATATTTTAATACAATTTAGTATATACGTATTACATTTTGAGTAGTTAAATTTAATATACCAGTATTTTTATTTTTTTCTATTCAGTATTGAAATAATTTAACTTGTTACAATAGTTAAAATTCTATAACGACTATAACAAAATAGTAATTTAGTTGATAACTTATTGAATCAAGTTGGTATCTTTCATGGTCTTACATTTAAGTACCTAATATTGCTAAACTAAAAAAATACTTGCCTATTTTGTTAAAAATTTAAACATAGTTTCAAATAATATTTAAGTACTTACAATCTTATAAGTTATAAGTATAAAAATAATAAAATATTTTTATTTAAGCTCATAACCTTCAATTATTTATACAGATATAATAAGTATTAAGTATGCAAATATCATTAATTTTTTGTGCTTACCTAAATACTATATAGTACATTTACACATTTGTAATTTAACAAATTTTATTAAAATTTTTAGCTAGAAAAACGTAATGTTTCTGCATCTCAAACTTTAAGGTCAGCATTGTTTAAAACTGAAAGTACTCATCCAGGATTTGCATACAATTTAATAGCTGGAATAATGAAACAAGGACGTATCAGTATAAATATGAATGAGAGTATTTTGAGACTTCAAGGCACAGTTTCTGACCAAGAAGGTAATATCTTAAATATTAAAACAAATTAAGTTCTTTGAAACTATGAAGTATATATTAGATGTGTTTTTAATTTTGGTTTATTGATCAAAAGTGTAAGAGTTTTACTAGTGTAAATTAATTAATTTATACTTAATTAAAATATAAATATTTTTATTAGTTGTAATTGGTTCCTGAATTTCTTAAAATTTTCAATCTCCAAGTTTAGTAATAGAAAAAATCTAATGCCCTAAATCATGATAAATATTATTCAAGTATACGTCTTATTGTCTGTTTTATGGTAATAATTAGAAATTTTAAAAATGTTTTTGCTTAGAATAACAATTTTTTTTAAACAGTTTACTTTGATCCTTGCTTAGTACAAAAAAAAAAGAAAACAAAAGAAGTACCTAACATAGCACCCCCTAGTCCCCCTATTTATTTATTAAATCAATTTTTTGTAAGTATTGTAGGTACTATTTTTACCGTGAGTAAAGATATCCTTAAAAAGGATGTGTAATTTTTAAATATTTTAATCCCGATTTTGTATTTGGTACATTTGAACTTAATGTCTGCTTAAACACTTCATTCCTAATTTTTACATAGTGTACACATAATATGGATACTATTGTTGTTTGATTAAAGTATCCTTTAAGTAAATGTTAGTTTTATCAATATTTAAGTGTGAATTCTGATCAATAAATCAGGATATCAAAAAAAGATTTCTAGTTAAATAATTTTACATTATTTATTAATTATTATTAAGTGTTACACCATGATAATTTATTTTTAGGATTTGAATTAAATTAATAACTTATTAAATAGTTTGTATTCACAAATAACTGCAAATTGTAGTTGTTGTGTATTCTTTATATTATGTTTATAGCTATCATATATTATATTTATAAACAATGTTTAATGTATATACTATTTATATTTATATTATTTAGGAGGTGAATATCGTTTGAATAGATCTGAAGATGCGTTTCAAGAATTAAATAAAAAATCCATGTCTTTAAAAAGAATATTAAGTCGTATACCAGATGAAATTAATGATCGCAAAACATTTCTGGAAACAATTAAGTGAGATATAACATTATCTTGTATGTAGTTTTAATTTTTTTGTTATTTATGCTAGAACTTAAGTTTTAGTTCTTATAAATATGTAACGTGTCTATTGTTTTGTTTAATGAAGTGTTGAATACAGAATAGCGCCCAAGTGACTAGTAGAAGTTTTTTTTTTTTTTTTTAAATTGGGCAATTTATTTAATACTCAAACTTATGAGTAAAGTCAAATAGTTTTTCATAGTTGACACTTGATTAATTAAATGTATATTGTTTTGTTGTAAAAAGTAGAGTAGTTACTTTTTTTCTAGTTACCTACTAACAAGACGTGTTAACACTCTTTTTGATAACAAATAATTCACTGAACAAATATGATTTATTTTATCATTTAAAAATTACATCAAGTCAAACATTTTTGAATAGTATTAGTTTATACACTAATTGTCTTATTTATTTACAATATGCATTTTCATTCTTCAAAAATTAAATTAAAAACTGTTACATGTCCAATTATTTTTAGCCAACATCAACTTTTTTATTTTAAACTTTAAAAATGTGCCTACAGTTAATATGGTTTTAAATATTGACTAAGTTATGTTATTTGTTGTCAAATTCGAAGATTACCTTAAAAAAAACGAACACTTATTAATAACTATACTATATTATACTTTTTATTAAAAAAATAACATAATTATATAAATGTAGTTACTGTGTATTTTTACATCATTAAAATCTTAGTTTACAGTTAATTTGTTTGGTCACTTTAAAAAGTTGTTTATTTTATATTATTGTGAGATCATATCTGTAATAGGTTTTAGAGTAACAATTGACTTACTTTTTTGTAGATACAAATTAAAATTTGATCACTATGCTCTGGCCTATTGATATAAATTTTTTTAATCATGAATAAATATGTACTTTACGAACGACTTTTTGTTGTTACTGTTTTGTATGGTCTCTAGATCCGCTGATTTAATAGGAGTAATACATTCATTGAATTTAATTTATTTTATGAAAATATTGTAGTACTTATAATTAACTATTATAATAAAAACGTAATTACAAAGTATAATACTTTTAAAAGTAAGATAGATAGTATGTATTGTTATAAAAAATAAAATAACTAATGTAATATGTGTGTATAATTAATATAATTATTAGAATTGTTATATTGCTTATATTGTGGGTTAAATATTGTACTTACATATATAAAAATATAATGTTCTATTTAATATAAGTTTACTTTAAAATAAAATGAGTAAATTTATTTTTTATTACAGAGAGATTGCTAGTGCAATAAAAAAATTACTTGATGCTGTAAATGAAGTTTCTGCATATATCCCTGGACCTAATAACAAACAAGCATTGGAACAAAGAAAGCGTGAATTCGTTAAGTATTCAAAGCGATTCAGTAATACACTTAAAGATTACTTCAAAGAAGGACTGTGAGTAAATTGTATCTTTCTTATTTAAATATCACTGGTTTTTTTTTAATTTATCGTATAATAATAATTGTAATTTGATATTTTTTTATTTAAAAAAATCTGTTTATTCTATCTTTGGGCGTGATTAAATCACACTTCATAAATTTGTTTTATACCACGTTTCAGTCTATTATACTCAATATTAATATTATGTCAGTTATGTATTGATTCAAAATACTAGACATGGGTTTCACTTGCAAAACTCCTAGGTAATTTTAAAATTCATAATTTTGTAAAAGTAAAAAAAAAACTTAATAAACATTAGCATAATATACAAGTTTATTATTTTATTTGAGAAAAGAATAAAAAATGTTTAAATAAAAAAGTTATAATATAAGAATTAAATGTATAAACTATTTAATGTTCACGTAAAAAAAAAGACACTACCTACACACTTCTTAATTTGCTACTTCAAACTTTGTATTAGTTACTGCACACATTTAAGATCTTGTATTTTATTTCAAACTCTGTTAGCCAGTTCTTCTTCTAGTCTTCAATCCTTAGATTGGTTTGTTGCAGTTCTCCATGCTTCCCTATTATTACTCAATTCCTTTAGTTCTTTATAACTATTGTTCCCCATGTCACTTATTATTTGCTTCATATACTTCATCCTTGGTCTTCCTCTTCCTATATGGCCTTCAACGTCGCCTTCTATGACGGTTTTTGTTATACTCTCATGGCGTAGTAGATGTCCTATCATTTTAGCTCTTCTAACTTTTATGGTATGCCATAGTATTTTTTTTCTTTTATTCTATTAAGTACTGCTTCATTCGTTATTCTATCAATCCATTTAATTCTTAACATTTTACGATGACACCACATTTCGAAGGCCTCTAGTTTTCTTTTCTCCATTGCACTGATTGTCCAGGTTTCACAGCCATATAAGGCACCATACTCCATATATATATTTTTAAGAACCTTTTCCTTACCTCTAAGTCCATACTATTGGTGGTTAGTAGGTGTTTTTTATTCTGGAAAGCCCTCTTCGCTTGCGCTATTCTACTTAGAATTTCATCTTTACAACGGCCATCTTCCGTTATTTTACTTCCTAAGTAATTAAAGTGTTGTACTTGTTCTACGGGTGCGTTATCTATGTATATAATATTAAGTTGAGCAGGGTTGGTCTTGCTGCACGCCATAACCTTTGTCTTTATTTTTTTAATTAATCGCATTCCATATTTGTCCCATAATATTTTATCGACCTTAGTTAAGATATTTTGCAGGTCATTTTCTGTTTCTGCGCGAAAAAAGCGACGTCAACAGCAAATCTCAGAGCGTTAATTGTTTCTCCACGTATTCTAACCCGTTGCTTTCCTTCTATTCTTAGTTCTTTCGTTACTTCTTCAATATATAGATTAAACAGCATGGGTGATAGGTTACAGCCCTGTCGTACACCTTTTTTAATTTTTGCTATTTCTTCTTTTCCATCTATACGTATTAATAAAGTTTGGTTTTTGTATAAATTATCTATGCATCTTCTGTCGTAATATTTAATTCCAATTGATTTTAGAATATCGAATAATATACTCCACTCTACATTATCAAACGCCTTCTCTAAATCGACAAAGGCTATAAATGTATCTTTACTTAACCTAGCCAGTTAAGTAATAATATTTGGTTATAGTTCAGGTATCTTTTTGTTTTTTTAAAATGTTTCTTTTACTCAATTACCGTTTTCCAACGACTATTTAATTTTTAATTAATAGGTATATTTATATTTTAATTTAAGGGGATTGGCGCCCTTAACTATCCTGTCCTGGCTATCACACTCAAATTATTGGAATCTTTACACTTTCCTTGACAATTGTGCATGCTAATTGATCTAATAATGTGATTACAATTCTGGAAACTGATTTAAATTTGTCATGAAGTTTTCTTGAAAACAATGACCTAAATTTTTTTTTTTGTTCCTTTAATTTATTCAAACAAAATTTTGAAATTTTTGAAAACTTAAAACTTAAAAATCAAAATGTGTAAGTTGTGTACAAGTTGACTTTATGAAAATTTCAAATCAGTTTTCAGAATCCTTATTGCATTGTTAGATTCATTAATAAAATTGGCAAGGAAGATGTATACATTTATATATGATTTGAATATTATGATAGGCAGAGAAAGGTAGTCAAAGGTCCCGATCCTCTAAAAGATTTACTATTTATGACATTAAAACTTTCCCTTGATTTTTATTTAGCTTTTTTGAGCTGTCAACTTATTGTAAATGTATAAATAAATTGTTAATTCATTTACATTAAAAATAAATGTTTATTTATTTTATACAATAATAGTGTTTTTATTTATTTTATTTTTTTTTTTTTTTCAGCGCCAATGCAGTATTTGTTAGTGCTTTATATTTAATTCACCAGACCAACCAAATCATGATTACTGTAAAAAGTAAATGTGAATGAAAAATAGTCAATTCACTTCAATAATTATTACATGAGTAAGATACATAATACATTCCAAAAACATTTAAATGATTGTTGTCATAGAATCAATTAAACAATGTTATGTAGTTTTAAAGTATTAATCGAATTATTCTATTATAAATATCTATCTACTTCTATTTATGTATTATAAATTGACATGATTTTTAAGGAATTGTTAAAGCATTAGTACTATTTTTGAAGATACTTTATATTAGTGTGATTGATAGATAACATGATTTCTACTAGAGTTAAAAAAAGATGTTTTAAAATAAAGAAATGTAGTTTTCCAATTTTCCTCAATCAATACTCAATTCATTTTAACTAACATACTTAGTGTGTTTTTCTTAGGAATGTTTCGTATTTTGTGTCATTAAAGTAAAATTCTTTAATTTATGTTGTCTGAGATTTCATTCCTTTATAGTAACATTAGTGTACCATCAACTAAATTATAATTAGGATGCTCTTGTTGAGTTTTTCTGCTCTCAATAGAAATTGTTAAAAATACAATTAATAATAAATAGAAATACATCATAATGTTTTTGAAACCATATTATGGTACTATGATTTTAATTCAAGTAACTCTCTAAACTCTAAAGCGTTCATATTTAAAACTTATTTCAAAAAAATTTTTAAATGTATTTTTAGTGTTAAAAAATATAATTCATATTAAACCGCATCTTAATCAAGTTACCTGCATATATGATGTGTGTTAAGTTAAACATGTGTTCATGTATTATTTCTATTAATTAAAATAAATAACATACAATATTATATTCATCACCTTTTATGCAATAGTATTATGCATTTTGTTACGTAGTTGGGGCGCACAAAAATAGTTATGTGGATTTTTATTATTTATTTATAATTTTTTGTAGGTTGATGGGTATCGATAAAAATTTTAGACTTAGGTAAATGAAATTTGTTTAAAGTTGAATAAATGTGTATTAGATATAATTGTTAACACATGTTTTAAAGCATGTTAAGCAAGTACAGAATACCGCAGCTGTTATTGTATCATGTTGTATTATAACAGTCAGTATTAAGTTTTAATAAATAGGTGAAAAATTATCTTATGTTAAGTCAATTGTATACATTTGTGAGTAAATTAGTTTTTATTTTAAGATTAAGATTAGACATTATCAAACTTTTTATGAATTAGTCGTTGATATTATATTGAGATAAATTGAATTGGCTGTGACCACTGACCATTAACTATATGTAACAGAGGTTGGTTAAATTTATCAAAATACCTTATGGCTGAAAGACAATGATTAGTATTGAATTAAAACTGAATGGGTTAAACTAAGAAAAAGTATGAACGTATCATCGTAAATTCTTTAATCTTACAACATTTTGTTGTAATTTTATTAATAATTACTTTGATGATGTTTTGAATGAATTTTTGTTGCATTATTTAACATTATTATGTCTTAAAGCTGAAGATTTGTAAAAAAATGCAAGAACACTGTATGGTCTGTTGCTATAGTTACCAACATATTATGCATAAGTAAATCTAAGTAGGTACAAAGATTAATACTATTAAGACATACATAATCATGATGTATTGTTTTTTGCTTAAACAGAAAACTCAAAACATAGTAGCATGTGAGTGTAATGTGATTTTTTCATTTGATTTTATCAACATAAAAATAAAATATTCATTTTACCTCCACAAATTAATTGCTTATAGCTGTAATGAAAAAAAAAGAAAAAAAAGAAACCTATAATATTGTTATTTAGCACATGTATTTTAAATTTATAGTAATTTTTTTTTAACTAAAAATCATAGTACAGTCACTAATATTTTTAGATAATTAGATCCGATTGAACTCTTATTTTTAAATGTGTGAATATTTTTCAAGAAAAAATTGTTAACTGGTGTACTTAAGTAGTCAATAATTAAGTTAGGTTTTAATAGAAAGTATGAAAATTAAAATTGAATTCAATCTTCTACAATTAATTAGATAATCTTGATTGTTATTATTTGATTTATTGCTATAAAACTTGTTGTTTTATAAATTTTCAATACAGATATTATCACACTCTAACTTCATTGAGGTTGGTAATAACTAATAAGTAAACAATTAGTTTTAATTGATTAAACACGGATAGATCTTTTACACCAGTACTTATTGAAGAGAACAGTTGAATTAGTATATCACAAGTACATAATAATGTACAGAGTCATTGCACAACCATAGTATTCATAGCCATTTAATTAGTGTATAGTTATGTTTTTTTTTTTTTTTTTTTTTAACCCTAAGGTTGGTTTACAACTCCAATTCTCCATTCTTACCGTTTGCTTTCTTTTTCTTTAAGTTCCTTAATGGTTTTGAGTTTTGCATCACTTTTAATTTGTCATATATAAGAGTTCCGTGGGTGTCTTGCAGTTTTCTTTCCTTCTATCATACCCTCTAATGTTATATTATGCATCTCTTCCGGGTGTCTTAGGGCATGACCAACCATTTTCCAGCGCCTTGCTCTAATCGCATCTATGAGTGTACATTTTTCTCTTACAGTGCTGAGTACTTCTTCATTTGTTTTCCGCTCTATCCAACTTATCCTCTCCATACGCCTCCAACACCACATCTCAAAGGCTTCTAGTTTTTTTTATTTTGGCATCATTTATTACCCATGTTTCACACAGTTATGTTTAGTTTTAAAATATTTGGCTAAAATTTTAACCAACCTCTTAAATAAGTAAATTAGTATGAGCAATTGTATAATGAATAGCTCGTGCAAAAAAAATTTGAAATTTTGCTTTTTTGAATTAATATGTTATAGGTTACATACTACTATATTTATTGCAATAATTTTAAATATTTATAATGCATTGTACTATCAACTATTATTTTGTATATTGAGTAAGTAATGAATTTTATTTTTGTACTCACAAGTCACAGTATTATAAGCAAATTGGATAGTGATTTAGAAAAAGTTATATTTTTTGATACCACTATAATATTACATGGAGTAAAATATGTTGAAAATGTAATAATTACCATTATTTATTATTACTTAAATTGTACAATTTATAATTAAATGTTTAAAGTCTTTTAAAGTTCTATTTTTGTCTGTGTATTAAACTACTGTAAGTTGACCTTACTCAGAATTATATTGCAAATAAAATAACTTATTTATTCAAATGGTACCATTAGTATTACTTGATTTTATTACTTAATTTAATTGTATTCAAACAAAATTCTTAATTATTTAAGTTGTAAATTCTAGTTGTATTATTGTAAATGATCTTTTATAGCAACATTTGCTTACCAATATTAAAAATATTTTTTTTTACTTATGGATTCATAAATGTTTGAAATAATGCCTAATTCACTTCAAACATATTGGTAAATCTTCTGCAACTTAATTATTTGAAAATTAAGTAATGCATATCAAAATTGTTATTTTGTTACAATATTACAATGATACATTTTAAATAGGTAACAAAAGTGTGTAAAAATCTTACAAAAACTGATTTAACTAATTTTTCAAATGTTATTGCTATTTTAAAGTTTGTATTCTTACAAAGTGTAAAGTTTGGCCAGTATTTGCAGCAGTATAAAAATATAGTAATAAGTTGCAATTTTAGAATAATCCTGCTTATACTGAAAACATATTGTGTCTTTGCTTTTTGGAAAAGCACTTACCATTATTATATTGTCTTTATTTTGGCATCACACTTATTATTTACAACCTCATTATGAATTTTCTTAAAAAAAGTTCAAAATCATTTATTTATTACTTAAATGAAACAAGTTTGAGCTCCTCAGTAATAAATTAAATTAATTATTAAGATTTAAACTAACAACTGTTAATAACTATGAATAATATTATGATATAAATACAGTAGGTATTTGAAACCTTGATTTTTTATTGGCATATAATAATAATAAATTACTAGTTACCTACTCTATACTATTTAGTATATTTTGGAAGTTAGCACAAGTCACAACGGTCAATTTTTCAAAATATCTGAATGCCAAACAAAAACACATACTAGTATGTTTTGCACTACAAGTATTGTACCTACATAAAAATGCAACCATTTTTATTTTGTGTAAATTAAACTAAATCAACTATGGCTTTGGGCTGCCTTCAGTTAATAAGCACATTAAATGTAATTCATTTTTGAGATATTTTGTTGACAATTAATAGGTACTACAGAGAGCCTGCAAATAATTTACTCACACTGTAGATTTCTCTTTCATAAATGAACAATATACTTAACTCGAGGTAATAGGTATAGATGGGTAACTAAGTTATAATTTTATTATATTGCAGACCGCTCCCAAACATTTCTTCGACCATAATAGTATAGATCAGCGGTTCCCAACCTTTTTAGTCGATGGTGCCCTTTTGTTTGTACAAAATTTGTTAGGTGCCCTTCTGTGAATATCACGAGGAACGTGATAAAAATAAACACTAGTTTTCATTCATAACTGATAATTTTATTGAACATATTATTATTAACAAATTATAATTTTATAGTTAAAAGTAAAAAGAAAAAATACCGCTTTAAAAATGAAAAAAGAATGTGAAAAACTAATAACTAATGAGATATTTGAGGCAGCTTATTTTTGAAAAATTTGGCAAAAATTTCTGGTTCAATTTCAGACAACTGGTTACGAAGGTCTGGTTCTACATTAAGACGGTTTTGATATTTGGTTTTAGTATATTCCGAAAATCCTGCTTTGCATAAATAAGTGGTAGCAAGGAGTATTGTTATTGCTTTTTCACTCAAATCATCAAAACTCGTATTTTTCAAATTTAGCCAAAATTGAACGTAAGAATTGCTGCTGAAGGTGAATTTCAATGTCGGATCTGAAGTAATATCTCATATTCAAATGAAGCGTTAGGGTTTTTCAACAACACTTCTCGATCTGTAAGGAAATATTGAACAAATGAATTTTTCAGCTGTTTGAGGTGTTCAGAAATCTCGTTAATAATGCCTGTTCTTCATTTTCCTGCAAAAATGCCTGCATTATTGAAAAACGCTCCAACTCTCTTTTAGAAATGCACTCTGTCCAATAATGGAGTTTTCTTTTAAACGCGCATACTCTGTGGCTCGCATCGAAAATGGTCAAAGTTCTACCTTGTAAGGAAATACTTAAGCCGTTCATTTTGTTAAGAACGTCTGCCTATTATAGTACGATAGTTGACAAAGCCAAATCGCGTCATTCATTGTTTCGGCTAATGTAGCGTTGTTGTTCATTAGAAATAAAGAAACTTCAGTCCGCAATTTCATTAACCGCGTTAACCATTGAAATAGTTCAATAATAAATTATTCGGCACATATTAGAAACACTATTTTTAATATTAGATTATACACGTTTATTAATAGCCACGATCATAAAGAATTCTCTATAATCGTGTCGGCATACCATTTAATTAGAAATTTTACAATTTATTTATAACTAGCCGACCCGGCGGCGTATTACCAAACCGACTATAGAGTCACTAACACATTAATTAGCCGTACATTAATGCATTGCCCCTATTGGCTTACTTAGAATTTCACACGGATTTATAAAACGTTTGGTCACGTAATATAGGTCGGCGTGTTTGGCCACAGACTCCTAAACAGATACTGACGGATAATAGCCTAAAACCTATTGCGTCCAAACCTAGACACTTTACGCGACTTGGTCTAACGCTAAATTTCTAAATTTAAATTTTTAAATTTTTAAAAATCTTTTGGGAACTGTTCTAGTACACATAACGCGTAGTATATAAATATGTAAATCAATTTTATGGGATTAGAATGATGAGCAAATGTATAGTTGCGCGGTTTTCAAATATACCAATAAAAACAGCGTATTTTTATACGACGCTGGGGCTCTATATAGTCGGTTTGGCGACCCGGCGTTGCCCGGTATAATTAGTTGGCCAAAGCGTAGAAAATTAATTTCAGATTAAATTTAAAAATAATATGCAATTTACACGTTTATTTTAATTAATAATAACTAATCGTTTGTTTACTTTATCAGAATAAATTTATACCTAAAACCTTCTCTGTGATGTGTCGTCTTAATTTTAAAAAAATCTGAACGACGATTGAATGAGTTTTGGAGTTTATCCCGAACGAAAAAAAGCGACTTTATTTTATACAATGATAGTATAGATATAGATTAACCTATTTTTATTTTTATTACTTCTTATTAAAGTATGACAAGATTGTTAATATTTTTATTTTTGAACGTTATCTCGCGTGACCGTAAGAGAGGGAAATTATGATTTCTGGCGCGTGCCAAACTGCTAAAGCGCCAAACTATACTCTTGGTCAAATAACAGCCGCAGCAGCTTCAGTAGGTACGTGGATGCGGCGGAGAGTGATCCAGTAGCCACAAACTTCAAAAATAGAGATCGAAGAAAATCGACGGCCGTTTTGTTGGCGTTCGATACCTACTATATAATGTATTTGATTTGTTAGGTACCTTATTGTTTTCGATTTAAGTTCGTTTTATTCGTTCGTTCTTTTTTTTTTACAAGTCGTGTGGTGGTACTTCAGTCCTCTTTAGCTGTTCTGTGCTCGTTTGTCTCGTTGTAAGTCCATTGTAAGTTGACGATGTTTGTACCTACCTAATTTACGCGAATGGTCAAGTTGGAAGTAGCCAGAAAAACAAAAGTGGGATGGTGGCCAGCATTTTTCTAGGCGTAGCTAGTTTTAACGTGCGGGTACTGCTGAACAAATATTAAGTACGTGTATTTAAAAATCATTATATTCATTGTAAATTAACTCGATGTATACGTACTACCAATTTATTATCGTAGTATAATACAATTATTAAATATTATGAAAGGTTAAAAAAATTCGTGTTACCAGGCCCCACTTGGCTACGTGCTTGGTAGGTACCTACATTTAATTTGAAATTATTACCACAAAAAAACACGTAAGTACCTAGTTACTCGTCTGATTCAATGGCGGTACAAAGCGTAATAATTTCATTAAAATCTACAAACGAGTGAAATTACTACGTTAATAATAAATTATTGTACGGAATACTTGAATTATTTACAACACTTTTATGAGCGGTGATTAATTTTCAAATTATTTTGAGTTTTGCCGACCATTTTTTAGCTAAATATTAAACTTCCGTAACTAATTGGAATAATTGACAGCTTTTGTTAAGCAAAAATTTTGACTTTCAGTTTTAAAATGCCAAACTCTGCAAGCTTGACTACATATTATTTTTTAAGAATAGTATTTTAATTATTTTAAAATCAGAACACGCACATTTATAGACGTTTAAACATTGAAAACGAGCAAAATATTATGAAAACAAAAGTTTTTTAAAAACAATTTAATATCAAATAAAATTTTTATTTTTAATATTTTCAAAAAAAAATTTGTATAATTAAAAAGAAAATTCTCTAACTGCACATTATATTTTTCTATCAGCCAATAGTTTCGAGCGCTATCGTAAAAACTAACGCTGGAGCAGCGAAATTACACTCTTCATTGTACAGTTCATATCGTAATTCGTAATTACTCTTTGAATAATTTGTCCAAATAGTTTAAACTAATATTCTTTAAATGTGAGAAGTTATAGATTTTGAAATTTTTTTATCATTTCTATAAAATAAAATGTGTTCAATATAGAGTTACACGGTGGTTTTTAGGTTATTTTGAAAATAATTTTTTTATGCAGTTAAAATTAAAATTGTTTACAATTTTCATCAATCGTTACCCTATTTAATAACTGTGCCTAATATAAGGGTCCAATTGTACCTATATTCTATTGAACCTGCAATTTTAACGTAAACTGAGCTCACTCAAAATATTTATTTTATTTTGTTTTTACAAATAGTGGTGTTAAATTCTCTTTTTAGTTTATATAATTATCTAATTTATAAATATTTTTAACTTAAAATGTAACTTCTGACTTACCCTTCCAAAACAATGATTTACTTCAGAGCAAAGTCGCTAGTCCATCCAGCTTCCCATGACCTCGAAATATCCGGCGTTTTTAGCTTAAATTCTTAACTATTTCGACTATTTATAATATTTATGATACGTAAATCTACTGACAAGTAAGATTAAATTTTTTATTTTCTATGTGGTTGGTTTCAAGCAAAAAAAAAATACTCCAACAAAAATTTACCTTTTAGATCGTCTGAGCGACGAACGAGTGATGTATTGTTTTTACAATATTGTTGCATATTATGTTTTTTTTTTTTTTGTTTTCCTCTCATTATCTTTTCGTATAGAGAGAATGCTCCGATTTTCAAAGTCAGTAGTAACTTTTCTAAAAGGTTTATGGACTCCGGTGGTAGTTTGGTTGAAGCTATTTTTGAAAATTTAATCATTTTTTGAGTTTTACCCCAAAAACCAAAAAAAAGTCGATAATTTTATGACAAAAATTCTAAAATTTCAGGTTTGTAATGACGTTTGCAGGTAAAAGGAGTACTCCAATCGTTACGTTGAATACTTCAATATCACATAAAAGTTGGGATTTGGCTTTAAATTATATTTTATTTGAAGCATTTTTTTGATATTTTGATTATTTTCTGAGTTATGTGCCGAAAATGGCAAAATCGCTAAATCCGGCGTCTTTTTCAAACTTTTATGCGCTACATTAATTTAATACGTTATAAACGTATTGGTTGGACACGCCGTAATTAATAACTATTGTCGGATTTGCGTAGGACACGGTGCAAGACAAATTTGGCAATATTGCACAATTTTTAAAGCATATTTGTTTGGAGCAAATGGACTTTTGAATTTTTTTTTTAGCTAAGATTTTGTGCGTACCAAACGATGTGTTGATTTCACAATGGGAGTTTTATTAGATTTTGATTTTAGCGATAATTTGTTGATTTTACAATATAATGTTTTTTCGTTTTTTCCGTAATGACTAGTGGTGTAGAAAAAGTGTAGTTAGAAATTCTTCAATCTTAACATATTATAATTTATATTGCTATAAATTTAGGTGACTAGCCCAAGTTAGTTTTTTATTTGACTGGCACAGACCCTGCATAGCAAAGGTTTGGCGGCATCATATTTAAGATAAAATCGTGTTTTGCACTATCAAAAAACTTCTTTTCTGAAGTATAAACAAAGAGAAAAATAGATCTGGGGGCATATTATTGTTATATGATAGTAAAGGGAAGAATTAAAAGTAATAATAAATTATAAAACAGAAGTAATAATAATATCAATAAAAGTACTTATAGTAAAATATATCGAACTATTTAGTATTTTAAAGCTCTGTCATAATTGAAGAGTGATGTCTGTGTTGAAATGTTAGATAACAAATAGTTTAATATTCGCCCCCTAGAAAACGAACTGACTAGTGGAATAAATATGTATTCAATAAGGTTTTGTACAAACTTTAGTTTATGTATTAAAAATGATTACATTCTCAATAACATTTATTAGAAACTTAATGTTACTTTTCATGTTTTAAAACATTTTAGGGATGGTACCTACGCATATTGAAAAATTAAAAGGAGCATTAAAATGACCAATCAACTTTCAACTTGCGTAAATCGCGAACTGTTCGATGCTGAAGTTTTATCAAAGAATAACAAATTAAGTACAAAATTTCCTTTAAAACTTTTTGAAAATGATGATTATTTGAACTCTGATGAAAATTTATTCTGGGATAACAATTGTCTCGAATCAGATGAAAGCGATAGTCATACTATTGATGAAAATAATCACGACTTGGATTGCAGTTTAGGATCAATGAACTCTGTATATTTGGACAATTTTTCTAATAAAACAAGCAGAAAAGAAAAAAACCATTCGTATAGTAATGATAATTCAAACAAAAGTGGTCAGACTCCTACCAATAGTATTGCCTCCACGAAAACTCAAATTTCAACCAAAAAAAAAAACGAAAATACTCCAAAGAAATGTTCCGTAGTATGTTTTTATGGACCACAGGTAATTCAAATTTCACTTTATTTTTCCTAATCTTGACTTTTTAGTAAGTGTATATAACCTAATGGCTAATGTATAGGTACTATTTTGCATTGCTCTGTTTTTTTTTTTTTTTTATATTTTAAAATAAAATAAAATAATATGCCCCATTTATTTGGAGTGCTCAGCATAACAAATTTATTCTGTGCATATCTAAATATAATAATCTCTATGTACATTTTTTATTCTTAAACCTAATTTGCGTATCAAACTCAAATTCGTAGATGAGAGGAAATCATATGACGATTTTTAGGTGGTTAATATAGCATATTTTTCTAAAATTTTGAGAAAATATTAATAATGTTATTTTGTTCAGGTGCTCTCAAGTATATTTAAAGAATAATTCTGAAGTTATTTTTTGTATGTGTAGCTTTATAGAATAAATAATCTTAGAACATTTAAACCTTTATCAAATGATAAAAAGAAACATGGTCTAATCAAAGAATATTTAAGTACCTTCTTACATTTTTGATTGATGACCCCTCAAAGTAATGTTGTGACGAACTAGAGCTACCAGAAATCTGGTAAGAGTGTAAAGATTAGAGCATTTTTGAAGAAGTTATTGTAGTTTCAGAATGATAAAAAAAAAAAAAAAAAAAAACACCATGTTAAAACCCATACATTCTTTGCTACACTTTGAATCTAAAATGTAGTCCTTAACTCCTTCAACAGTTGTTCAAAACAGTATAAATGTTCACACGTTTTTAACATAATATGTTTTAACATAATTGTTGTATTTTACATAGTTACAGTTATAGAAAATGTTTAAAACTTCGGTAATTAGAAAACATTTTTACTACGTTTGGCTTGGTTTTTCATAAGTACAAATATATATTTATTAATTGCAAACTTTATATTACATATTTAAGATAATTAAAATAATCATTTTATAATTGCTTTCAATTATAATTTTATAAAATTAATAAATTCAAAGAATCCTCTAAGCAGTTTAGGAACTGCTTAGAGTACTGCTAGAGTTACTGCTTCTCTTAAAATAAAATACAATATTGTTTTTTAATTTTTTTTTTTTACAGAAATTTACTCAACGTAATATAAACGTAAATAAACTTCCATTCAAACTACTTAAAAGATATTGGTCAAAAATCAAACTCAGGCGTTTTAAATTGAATAAATTACGTGGGTCATGGAAATCAATGTACTGCAAAAGGCCACTTAAGAATATTAAGAAGATGTCAATTACTGAACAAAACTTAAAAAAAGATGAAAAGTTGATTCACCATAAGTCAAATATTCCATTAATCAATTTTAACTATGAAACAGTGAATATGACAGCACAGAAAAATATGTACGTATTCTCCCAACACTGTTTAAATGTTTTTACATAATGAAGTAGAATTTATTGCGTAAGGGCTCGGGTTTTTATACTACAAAAAGTATTGTTCATTGTTGAAGGAAAACCAATCTATTAATAAGTAAAACCCTTGAAATATATTTTTAACAAATTGCTTATTAAATATTTGTTTGTATCTTTAAAACATAAGTAATATTGTACCTACTGTTTTTAAATAAAAAAAATTTTTTAAGGTATTAATGAATTTTGCATTTTTTCTGTAACAAAATAAGGTTCTAAAATACTAATTGGTCAGGACCTTGTTAAGCAAGTTTCTAGTGTTTTACTTAACTTAAAATTAGTTGACTCTATTAAATAGTGTATTTCATTGTTTAATAATTGTCAAAATAGGTATAGATTCTAGAATAGTGAATTATGTAATATAAAAATTACCTATGTAAAATATTTACAGGTTTCAGAGATTAGTAGAATAAATACTCTATCACATCTGTAAAAATGTTTCTTTAGTAAAATTGTATATTTTTATGAATGTGAAACAAACAAACAAAATTTTTGCATTCAATAGTTTTGTGTAAAATGTATGTTCATTATAGCTTATTTTCAATAACAATTTTTACACAACTTGTAAAACACTAAACATTAAAATGACTCAAAAATATTTTTAAAATTATTATTTGTCAATATAAAATATCCTTAAATTCAATTGTCTTATTTCTCTTCAATATTGAGTATTGAAATAAATATTTTATACTCTTGTATCTTTTTGTCCATTTAATTTGACTATTATTTCATTAGATTAAAAATAACCTTCTTTTATTCTCCATCAACTATAATAAACAATTTTTTCTGAATCATATTGATCTACAATTAAATTGTATTAATATAAGTGTATTTTTGATTTTGAGTGTTAATAAAATTATTAAATACCTACTTTAATATTACATTTTAATAATTTAACTTATCAAATGTGTATTGTAATTTCATTAGAATGTTTTTTTTTTTTTTAGAAATCATGTCACTCTAATGAAGAACAACAACCCCTCCTTGGATTTTAATGATATTGAACGTGATTTTACTGGACTAAACAGCTTTGATATTGTTAATGATTTTATAGATGACAATGGTAAAAAATTAAGTATTAATATCATTTATATACATGTATATATATATTTGTTTATCATTTTAACAAACTAATTAATATTAATGCATATTAAACTTTAAGTTTATACATATTATATATATATATATATTTTTTTTTTTTTAGAAGAATTCAATGATCCTAGACTTGATGAAATGATTAATGACATATTGAGCAATGATAGTTTTTTATTTGATAAAAAACAATGATTTGATGGTTAATGTGAAATGTGAACAAATGAACAATGTTAAATGTGAATTAATAGAGCAAAAATATGCTGAGTTGTTTACATCATGTAATGAACATTGATTTTGTGTTGTTTGAATTTAAAAATATTTATTTTTTACTTAAATGTGCAAATCTTCTATAGCATATAAAAACCTAGTTTTGTAGATAAATCAAACAATCTTTCAAACATCTGTGATGTTACTTTTCAATGATATTTGATATATCAAAATTGTGAGTTATGCATTGGTTTTTCTTGCTATAGGTAGATTTATTCTATTATATAATACAATTTACAAAAGTTATCTTTTTCTTACACAAACTATTTATTTATTTATTTATTGTTATTAAAAGTTTATAGTTTATATACATACCTACTATGGTTAGACAACTTCAATTGTAATTAAAAATCTCAGTTGTTCATAAGACAACACTTACTTTTAAAAAATCAAACATTACACTAATGCTATGTATTATGTTTGATTTAGTAAATATATCTTTATACTTAAACTTATACTACTTAATGTACGTAATAAAGTTAAAATTTGTTCAAGTATTAAAAACATAATTATATAAAGTTATTTCTATTGTTTACTACAAATTGTATATGAAAATCAATATTAGCTAAATAATTATATTTATATCATACATATTATGTTTGTAAATTTATTACTAATTGTTAAGCTAGACCGCACGCTCACATTTAATGAACATTTCAGTAGCCTTAGTAAAAAGATTAGGTCCCGGGTTTACTTGGTACAAATGCTTGCCGGGACAGACTGGGGTGCTGATACTAAAACCCTAAGGATAGCAGCGTTGGGCCTAGTTTATAGCCCAGCAAAGTATGGGTCCCAAGTTTGGTGCAACAGCACACACGTTAGGAAAATAGATAAACAGTTCAATAGCATAATAAGAGTTATAAGTGGGACGGTTAAATCTATACCACTGAAATGGCTACCAGCACAGGCAAACATTAAACCGTCACACATATGTAGGAAAGATACACTTGTAAAAATCCTTAAGAAATCTGTATATAACAAATGTTTACTCTTAAACTGGACAGTGCTTCAAACACCCAATCAGCGATTAAAATCCAGGAGTCCACCAGTTGAAGAGACCGCCAGACCACTGATAAGTATCATTTGTTGTAAAAACGTAAAATATATATGAAGTACTATCTTGTTAGTTGTTGAACACCTCATGGCCACAATTGTTTTAAAGCACTACGATGTTTTTAGGTATACTTATTAATTATTGTCATTGCTTACTACTGTGCACCATTGGCCCTGATACCTAGTGTATTTTAATTTTAATTTGTTGTGATTACGATTCACTATTCCGCATAGTAACTAGTAGAAGTACATATATATATTCATGTTTTAAGACCTTAGTAGACAAATAAAACAAAACAACTAGCTAATGATTTCTTAATCTTAATACTTAAAAAAAACCTGACACAGATTACAAAACAAATATGAAAGGCAAGACTGAGCATTAACTCGTTAAAAAAAAAAATTAAGTTAGTGAATTTAGTTAATTTAAATTAAATTAATAATTAAATTTTAATTAATCAAAAAAAAAAAAACTTCAAAGTTCTATCGGTACTTAAGTTAAAAAACTATTGAAATTTGTATCAGACCTGTAACTTATCAATTTTAATATTATGTGAAAATTTTATCTAATTCCGATCTTTATTGTGGAAGTTCTAAAACTAAACAGATCATGTCAAAAACTCGTTTGTACGTATTAATTTTAATATTAAATTTATTATTGTATTTTTAACGTTTTTTCCTTAATTTTGTTATTGTAACTTTTCCATTGTCTTAAGCATAAATCTATGATCCCTCAAAACATGTAGGTACCATATTATGTGTCTATAAATCTATCAGAATAGTTATTGACTTTAAAAATCGGAGCATTATTGAAAAAATTGTGGTGATTACATAGTGGTAAAAACAGTTGACACACATCGTATAACACACAACAATACATTTTTTGTTACACACGAAATCTAAAAAAAAATCAGTCTTGGTCACGTGGGTAGTTTGACGGGGTAGCGACTACGCTTTGGGTGGGTCACTAGTTTAGAAGTTGTGGTTTATACGCATTATTTAATTTCTGAAAGCAATGATAAATCATTGCCTTTGAAAATACGATTCTGAGCGAGCTCAGTTGTCTAGTATACGTCGTAGTAAAAACAAATTTAACAATAAATATTCTTGTCAAATTTGAATTTTTCCTATTTTGGTATTGTGTAAAAGTTTCAGCTTGGTCCAATCTTTGATTTGGATGTTATGATCAAAAAAATCTAAATCGATGTGGAAAAAACACGTTTCCCGTAACTTTTTGTTCCCCCCAAGTTCCATTACTCCCTTAAAAATAATCAGAATAGTTTGAAAACTAAGCAGTTAACTCGTTAAGCTCTTTATAATGACACATATAAATTTCAAGTCAAACAATGCAATTTTGGGAATTTGACCGTTTTCGTTTTTCCCTCAGAACCTACAAAATAATCAACGTTTCAAATAAAGTACCATCTCGGATCAATTATCTATCTTTTGAGGTATTGAACGTTAAAATCGGAGCATTTTTTTTACTAGAAAAATTGATCACAAAAAAGAAAAAAAAAACCTAACCCTAGCCCCTCGGGGTCTCCCTTTACTGACTTTTCCATCATGTGTTGTCATCCTAAACAAAGCTGTTTGTAAAATTTCAACTCGGTAGGACAATGGAATGTGGGTTAAATGTTAATTACAAGATTTGAAAATAAAAAAATACTTGGAAAAAAACGCAAAAAACTTTTTTCCGGGAGTGAGATTCAAACCAGCGCGGCACCCAGTCGAGGAACAATATACAGGTATATATAGTGTGACGCACCATTTTATCGACACTTTTCTTGTACGATCTTGAAAACTACTTGGCCGATTTCTTTGAAATTTTCGTATACTTATAGTAATTTTTGTTATACATAACATATTGAATTTTTAATTCTTAAATTATAAAATTGTGTAAGTTACAATTTTTTTTCAAAAAATAAATCACAAAAATAACAAATTTCGGCCAATTTTTAGAATTAAAACGACTATAAAAAAAAATTGTGACTAACGATTTTTAAAATTTTTTAGTTACAAACAGTTATGTATGTTGTTAACATTGCACTAAATTTTCAAAACTTTTTCCGGAAAATTCAAGTTTTTATTGCAATTAAATGACAATAAAATTGGAAATTTTTGAAAATTTCAAAGTCCTATATTTAGCTCAAATATTTGTGAATTGTTTTGAAATTCGCCTCACACCTGTACATTACCAATGTTAACGTTGTGTAAAAATATCAAGTCTTTCCAATCATTAAATTTGGGAGTTATGACCAATTGACGAAATTGATTTTGTCAAAAACGCGTTTTCCGTACTTTTTTCCGTTTAATTTTAAATTTTTTTTTTTTGTTTTTTCTGAAAAACTTTTTTGGAATTGATAATTTCGAAAAAACATAATCGAGAATGCACTAAGTATATAAAATTTTCTTTCGGAAAATGGTACTGTTGTTGAAGATTGGAGCGATTCCCTAGGATCTACACGTGACACAAACACAAAAAACAAAAAAAAAAACACATCTTTGTAAAATCAATAGCTTCCTCGCTTCGCTCAGAATCTAAAACGAGAAAGATAATTATAGAAATACATTGGCATTATTTAATTTAACGTTATATCTTATGGGTTGTGTTACATAATGTAATAACGCAATACGATATTCGTTGTACACGTTCACGTTTACTTCGAGGAAAAAGTTTGCAGTCAGCAAGCAAACCAAAATTAATACAATTAGATATTATTATTGAAAATTCGAGTGACTATGTCTCCGCAGTACGACAAAAAGAAAAGTCACGTGTCAGCCAGCCAGTGAATATAGTTCATTGTTTTAGATGTTTAACGTTATGTAATACACGACGTTTGTATTTTTAATAATTATTTTTTACGAGAGCAACAAACCGCGTTGATAACCAATAAAATGTAAACATTTCGATAAATTTGAAAAGATTTTCGGAGTTGTCCAGAAAGAATGTAAAACGTGAACAAAGAAATAGGTATGATATCAATGTAAAACGTCTATAAACTAAAAATGCAGGTACCTGAGCAATTTTTAAATTTTTTTTGCTTATACAAAAACACAGATAATAGGACTAAAAATTTGTTTTTCATAATTTCAACTGGTTTCAACGCTATATATCCCTAAACTTAACCAAAATCAAGAGTTTTTCGAAACAAATTGAAAAAAATTACAAAATTTTAAACCAAGTATGTTTTACGCAAATTTGGTCAAAAAAGAATTCAATTTTGTTTTTGGTTTTTGCTAGTATGTTTTTTTTTTTACGTAAGTATGTCAATTTCATTTATATAGATTATTATAGCCATAGTAGAAAGTCGGTGTAGATACCTATATTATAGATAAAAAAAAAACGCACCGTTAATTATCGGACCGTTTGTTCATTTTTTGACAAACGGAAGGTGTCAAAAGACTGGCGAGCGTTCACAGTTTTCATTGTTTATCCCAAAAAACCAACGTTTCCAGAAAAATTTCTTTTCGGCAGTAAGATGTCATTAAGACTTGATGACGTATCACATTAAAATTTTTTTGTTGAACGATTTTTTTGTGTCAGAAAACACCAAGACCGTTTTTGCGGACGATTTTTACGAATTTAAAAAAAAAAAAACGTTTTATTTTATCCGTGATTCCTTATTAAAGGTAAACAAACTAAATCTTTTCCTGCGTACAACCGTACGACACACGTTTATTATTTTGGAAGTTATGGCCAAAATACTAAATCGATTATGACAAAAAACACGTTTGCCTTGATTTTTAACGTTTTTGATCAAATTTTACCTACTAAAAAAAGTAATAACCAATAGTAATAAAAAAGATTATAACTTTTTGAATTTTGAATTTTAGACCCCCCCCCCCCCAAAGTACAATTAGAGAGCCAAGACTTTTCATTAGGGTTGTTGAACGTGAAAATCGGAGCATTTCTTATACCCTAAAAGTGTTCACAGAGAAACCAAAAAAAAAAAAAATATCATTGTAAAAACAATACATTTTTCAATTTTCGATAACGCTCAGAGTCTAAAAAAATGAAAAAATTGGAAAATTTCGCTGGTGCAAATATACGCTGGCGCGTAAATTGCACAAATATAAAATCTACTAGAGAGAGAATCGTTGGAAAACCTCGTAAAGCGTAGGTACGTAGGTACGTTGCATAACCAGAAGACAAATTACGCCCCCATGCGGCGTATGTTAGTGTATAGGTATGTACGTCCGTGGGACGCCGCCGTCACGTGGCGCAAACACGTGACGCGGTGTACCACCGTCCACCGCAGTCGTGGGCTAGTTGTCAGTGTCAGCGACGGCGGCGTTCGTCGTGGACGTGCCGCTCGCCCTGGTCAAGTGCAGATCGTCGTCATCGTCGTCGTCGTCCATCCGGAGAGGACGCGCGCATCATCGCTCCGTTCAGCGACCTCGGCCGTTCTGTTGGTAAATTCTTTTGAAAATCCATAACGTATAATTTTTTAAATGACTTTAAGCAGGGATCCGCAGTAGATACGCGCGGTACGTATATGTTTAGGGGTCCGACAAATTTCAAGGTACGGGGTACCGTACGGATTTAAAAATCCACATAACCGTACGTAATTTGCATCACCATGGTTATTTGAAATTCGATTCGCGTAATATTTGCATAGAAATCGAATTCGTTTGTCGAATCTGATTATTGTACAATATGCTCTGGTCAAAATTTCAAATCTCGCGTATTTGATTTTTCCCGATCATCGAACCCTCTAAAATGGGGGTAGAGGTAAATACGAATAACAATGGTGGTAATAAACGGAGTATGGATTTCGATAAATTTTATTAATCAAAAATGGCTTGCGTAAGGTAAAGTGTTAAGTACGCTTTGGGCAACTGTCATGTTCCTATTATCAGTGTTATTAATAATCACAATTATGTATAGGTATAGTTTGTAAATTTGTAGCGTGCAAATTGATTGTTTTTACAGTATTCAGATGAGATATGTATCTCTAGCCCATAACGATGAAAGTGTTTGAAAATAAAGAGATCTGCAAGTTTATAGTTATGTAGTTATGAAACGTAACGAATTTATATTATGTTGATTGATTTATTTTTTTTGAACACGATTTTTATACTGTCTGAAAATGCACTAAAACAAAAGTAGTAAAACAAAAATATATTGAAAATTATGTGATAATGTATGGAAAAAAAAAAAAAAAAAATTGATAACAATTTTAAATACTAATATTGCTAAAAATATAAACTTACTTAATTTTTATAAATTTCAGAATTCATATTCTTATTTTTTAATCATCGGCCTTTTCTATAAAAATTCCTATACTATATCTAACAAAATATGCTGATATATATATATTTCATGACTAATTAATTAAATTAATTGAGTACAAACTATAGAGTAGGGAGTAGGTGATTTAACTTTGTACTTAATCATTAGTCTATTTTAATTCATCATAAAACATACAATGAGGTCAAACGGTGACAATATTTTTTCTATTTAGGTTTTAGACTTGATATCCATCGATACGTTTGATCTAAGGGTGGTTTGTATTTATCAGTTAAGCAGACACTTACTATCTAGATATTTATGTTTTTCAGGTTTTTGTTTTATTTCGGCAACTTATTAATGCGTCAATCTTCTTATAGTCAGTCATTGTTGTACAACATACCATTATTAAATTGTTTTCCGCAGATTTACAATTGTAGTACCCACGATTAGCAATAAAGATGGCGTTCTTACAGAATAGTGATGTGCAAAGCATGTTCTCTCAATTATGGAAGTTTGAGAACAATAAATACATTCCATCGGATTGTTGTTGTGGTGAGTAAAATCAAATTACCTACTTTGTTAGTTTTTGTTTTCACCGAATCAATATACCCAACAATATAACTAACAATCAAGACTCGTAAAATAGGTAATAGAATATAAATAAAAATGTATAAACATTTGAAATAATAAATTACAATTTACTTTTTATTTATATAGGTACATCATAGTATTATTTTAAGTAATTATTGTCTTCTTCTTTTTTCTCATCTACTTAGGATAATTAGGTACAAAAATTATTTTGTTAACTAAAAACGGTTTTAATCAAAAGATACAATTTTAGGTACTTAATTTTTGGACTTTGAATATTTATTTATTTTGAAATTCATGCATTGTTCTTTGAATACAAGGCTTCACTAAAAAAACTCACAAGGGAGGACAAGTATCCTTACATTTTATTTTATTTAGCCAAAACATTATCTGTTTAAAGTTACAATGATAATATTAATAATACAGAAAAACTTACACAATTAATAAAACAAACTAAAGTAGAAAAATACAAATTACATCATTTGTATCAATATAGGTTAATAGTCACTTCTATAATCTATATCATTCAAGTCAAAGAAACTAAAGTGAAATTATTTTTTTAAATATAGGTAGTTAAAATGAAATATGTATGGTTCAAGTAGGTACAGTGGTTAAAGTGAGTGGATGGAGGGGAACTGAGCCCACCTTCTCACTTAAGATAAGGGTAATATGTCTTCTTTAGTTTAAGTCTTCAAAGTCTAGAGAACGCTTAGTGGCGTTAATGTTTTCGGCTTTTAGACTTAGTCATTTGAATTGTTTGAATTATATTATTGACTAATTTATACGAGAAGAATATTATTTGAATTGTTTTATTGAATTCTTAAAGAGAAAAGAAAAGTTAAAATAATAAAAGAAAAATCATAATACATCGTGGGAACAAGATCCATTTTGGACAATGTTATATTTTGTTTCATGGCAGTCCATATTTTTTACACAAATGCACACTACAAAGTTTGTCTAGATTAAGGTAATGCATAAAAAAGGACGTTTTTAATTCCATCTCTATACAATAAAAACGTTTTCTGAAAATATTTTGAGTGATAAATTATTTTTTTTTAACCGTGATTTGTATGTCTCAAGCTTAACATTACACAAGTAAAATTTATTAAATTAGATACCTACACATTAGCCGGTTCTTGAATTATGGTAATTACTTAGGAGTACAACAAAAAAAATTATAGTAATCTTAATATTTCTGGTGGAGTACACATTACATAATCATATGTTATGGGCTATGGGCTTTGAGACGATAAATCAATGTTTCCAAAAATTTAAATTATAAACAAGTTTAGTGAATCAAATTTTCAAACAAAGTGTAATTGCTTAGGTTTTATACCTATTTACCTCAAAAACTCTTTAATTTTTTTGAAAAGTTTATCGTTAATAATTTACCAATAATAATTATTCCATTAAAAAGAAATCATTTAATTTAATTTGAATAATTTTTGGAAGATCATTTTGCAACAAAAGTAACAAAATAATATTAAAACAATGTATATAAAATACATTATGTTTAAAAATTCAAATTAACAAAATTTGTTAATACCATCTTAATAGTATCCATGTTATGAAACTTGTGTAAAAGTTTTGATAGTCTAAAAAATTAAAACTATATGTGATTTATAAAGAAAACCTACAAATTTTGAAAATTTGAAAATTCTGGATTTATCGTAAAAATGATTGAAACTGTTGGATATTGGTCATTTAAATTTCATTTATTCTATAATATATGAAAATTGAATTACATTTTAGTAACATTAGGAGAAATTATGGTCAAAAACACTAAAAAAAAAAAAAAAAATGAAAATTTAACTTGGTAATGTAAAGTAAAAAGTCTATAAACTAAATTTGAGTGAATATATTTTCAAATCTGTATAGACAATTTCTGAATTGAAGTTTTGAGACTACAAATTGAAATTAAACATGATATATTTTTCTAAATCTGGAAATATTTACAAATAAAAAAATTGCAATTTAAAGCTGTCGAACAGGCATAGTACAATATGTAATTGTTCGTTGGAGAAAATTTGTTTTTATACACGTTTTGTATCATCAAAGGTGTGTGAGACAAAAAATTATGGAGTTTTGCACCTCATGATTCATGAATCACGAGTTTCCTAAAAACGTTTGTTTGGATTTAGCTTTTAGTATTGACTTGGACTTGAGAATGCTTTTCATTTTCGGGTAAATACAGTAGCCCCTCAAAATTTTTTGCACTTTAACCACCGAGTATGTATTTTAACTTGATCCAAATTATGTAAAATTATCTTTCTTATGTTTTTTTTTACCAATTATTCACTAAATAGTTTTTTTAGTATACTAAAACAAAATCTAACATAAACATAACATACAAAACTTATTGTATTACCACCATGAAATATGTGTTTATAATTTAATAAAATATTTTTATGTTTTTTAGAAATATAATAGCTATAATTATACAATATTTTAAAGCATAATTTTTTAAGGGATAGCACATCCAGATCATTGTAAAGTGTTTTGGTTTAAAATCTTTGATGTTTAAAAAAGCTATAATTACTAAATATTAGTTGTATTTTCTTGTCAGCCTTATATTGTGTAGGTCATAAGTTATGACTCATAAATGTTCTCAAAACATGCAATTTTATTGTTACTTAGAACATATTTGTATTAATTCTTTCATTTATCATTTGAAATTTTTAAAAACAGAAAGATTACTCATTTTTACATTTAATTTACCATTTAATTTTTTTTTTTTGCAGAAATTCTAAAGCATATACTTGACAAATTGAACACTGAAGATCCGAATTCCAGACATTTTAGGCAAAACATTGGGTTTTCGTTACATGTAAAAAAGGTTTGTAATTGCCTATAGTTAAAAAGACGTAGACATGGTAAAATTTTGTATTTTTATGCTTTGGAATATAAGTTTTTATCAAAAAGTAGAAAGTATATTTTCTTAACAGGGACTGTAAATGCATTAAAAAGGTCACAATAAATTTGCAAATAGGAATTTTTCATATTTATTTATGAGCATTTCTACCTGTTTTGTTATTGTTACAATTTGCATATGCAAATACTGCAATACATGATTTAGGACGGTGGTGGTATTGAAAAGTAGTTTTATAGTAGTTTTAGTAGGTGGTGGTGCGTTTCAAATTTTTATTTATGCAATGTGTGAAAAATCTGACCGGCGCCACTGATTGTAAAATTGTTTAATGTTATAAAAGATGCTATGTCATTATAGTTGGGAAACTAAATTTTCTAACTGAAAATGGTGATTTGAAAATTAATGAATAATTTTTAGCTCCTACATAATTATACACACAGAATCAAAAAAAAAATAAAAAATAATAGAAACTACTAAAAATTAATCATAATTTATAAAATTTTGATTTTAGTCTCTTTATAAAACTGTATTATTTTAATTTAAAATAAAGTTGAGAATTTTTTTCACAAAAGAATTTTTGGACATAAAAGTTATTGAGATTTTGAAATACATTTTTTTGAACTTTAAAAGTTTTAAATGCTTTGGAAGATGGTGAGCCTATAATATTTTGAAGTCCAGGGTAGCTGCTCCTTTTGTCCTACTTTCCACCAGTGCATCTGAAATGAGTTCAGTGTAACTTTTTGACTGAAATAATTGTGTTAATTTATTTTGACATTTATTTTTTTTTTTAATTGGTGTCACTGTGATACCAGATATCTTGGTAACAACCTCACCTTTATAATTGGTATAACATATTGTGATGTTTGTTAAAAAGAGGGTGTACCACTGTTCAACTTGATTACTTTTTTTTTTAAACTTTATGGGCTTAAGTCTACTGAATTCAATTGCTTTATGCCTTCTATTTTGTTTCAACAAAGTCAATATATTTTGAGATTAAGTTTGGTGTCTATAATGACCAAAATAATTACGTAAACACAATTATATTTTAATAACTCTATTTTGATATGAAATATACATTTTGGAATTCATATTTTTCTTTAGAATCTTATACCATTGCTGATAGCAGTGAACGATGACCACATATTAGAAATTGTCATCAAGTAAATACCTTAATGTTCATGTAATATTGAGTTTTAGTTGAATTTGTAGTACAATTGTAATTTTTTTAAATTTCTTACTCTGATTATAGAATTCTCGCTAATATTTTAACACCAATCGAATGTTTACTTCCGGTTACTGATCTTTCTGGAGAAGACATTGGGTGCTTAACAATATTGAAACTTAATTGGCTGTTATCATCAAGTAAAATTGCATGGGCCAACTTGGATGCCATCAAACGGCTAACAGACATTATAAAAGAAAAGCTTGTAAAAGTAAGTTAGGTGATTATTTTATAAAACTAATTAACTTAAACACTATTGAAAGTTTGATGCCAAAACAGAAAAATTAATAAATTACACATTTTATGTACAAATAATGTACTGTTGTCTCTAATAATATTTTAAAGTATCTCTAATTATGACATTAATATGTATTTTGTACAGTACATATTAAAATTAAAATATAAATAAAAATTTTAATTTTTTGTTAATTCAATTATTGAAACGGAGAAACATTAGGTAAATATCATATTTATTTACACAATGACTGGTACCAAATTTGCCACTATTAACTTACTTGTATTTCTTATCTTTTAAAAAATTAAAATTAATCATAAATATTTTGTAATATTTTTTTTATTTTTCTATAGCTTGATAGTTGCAACGAAGAAACTTTCAATAGTTATAACGAGATAATATGCAACGTTTTACGTTTGATAAAACATATTCTTCACATACCCAATGATCAATATCAAAATCGTATATTGCGGATGTTTTTTTCGGAAAAACTCGATGATGTATGTATCATTTATAAAAAATAATTGTATAAAAAGTTATTAATATATTTATGATTAAGTATATTTTGTGTTATTGTACATGAATAAGATGTGTGAGTTTATTTATTAAATCATATCTTAACCTTTTTTACACGACTGTCAAAGGAAGGTTACCTATGTTTTTCGAGCTTATTTACCGATGTGTCTCTATTTTATTTGCACACTCTGTAGCTTTGATGGATAGACTGATTTTAACAAATAAAGTGTCGTTTGATTCGTCTTAATTATAGGAGTGATCTTTAGTATCCGTGGTTTTTATATTCATGATTTTTTTGTCAGTGGCTTCAATAATTCAATACAATACAATAATTTAATCATTTTAATCAAAATTTATCGTCGAAATAATTTACTTACCTAACAATCAACTGAACAACTCTTTTATTAATATTGATAAAAACTAAAAATTGTGAAGTAAAAAAAAAAAAATTATTATTAAAAAAAAATTTGACTGCGTTAAATAATATCAACTGAAAAGCTAAAAACAAGCTTAGTATTTTATTTACATAGAAATCACTTACAATCAATATATTAAATAAACAGAATGTTAGAAAAGATATTGTTGCAGGCGGGGACAAATTCATGTTCCAAGTTGGGGGTCTTAGTGAATATATTTTCATTTTTACATCAATTATGCTTAATTATGTATACTGTATAGTATTATTATATATTATAGAGTATAGATCTTTGCATTTTATCTAAAAATATGATTTTTAACATTAACATTTGTTTATACTTGTCCCCACCTGCTAGAATATCTTTTCTAACATGCAGTTTATTTATTTGTTTTTATTAATTATACTATCCGTGGCATCTGTGGCCATTGCATGTAACAATTTATTTTACGATTTACATAAACTTATAATAGCTTATATATAGTATATACAATTTTGTAAAAATCGTATGAGTTTAAAGACGTTGACTGGTTCGGAGTTGAGTATTTCAATATGTGGTCGGAGATTTGGTACTGTCTTCTTTCCTTGTTATAAGTCTCACATGCAGTTAAAATATGAGAGGGGGACCCCACAGCCACTACAAATAAGGGGATATTGTTTCCCCATTAAATAGGAGTGAGTGAGGCGGGTGTGACCACCTATTCTGAGACGGTTGATGGAGATCACTTGTTTTCTTATGATGTTGGAGGGGAAGAAAAATGGTTGAATGGATTTCTTAATATCCCTTAGTTTGGTGGACGTTTCATTCTATTCTATTTCACATATATGTGATGTGTTATCTTCAATGACCCTTTTTATGTCATTAAAGGAAAATTTTATTTATTATAATGATTTTTATAGATTATACTAACTACTAAGGTTGTTTTTGCTTTCCAGTTGATATTAATTAACACAGTCCTGGAGGGGGGGGGGGGTTAAAATAATAATTTCCTATGTTCTTTGATAAATTATAGTTAAGTCCTGTCATATGATATCAACAGTTTACATGCTAACAAATTTAGTTGTTCATAGTAAATTCATAGTGGTATGTAGATTTTGTATGAAGTTGATAAAACTAAAAAAAAAATTTCAGCTATAGTATAGAACTTTGAAATTTTCATTTTTTTTTGTAATTTTTGTTTGATAAAAATTAAATTTTCCTGAAAAAGTTTTGAAAATTTAATATAAGGTTTCCAACATACTCGTATAAATCCATATGCTGCCAGAAAATTTTGAACATCCATAGTGACTATTTTTTTTGGTTTAAAGTTATGAGGTTTTTTGGTGTTAGTTTTTAAATGATATTCTCATGATGATAAAATTAAGATTCTTAACTAATATGACAGTTTTAAAGTGTTTTTCCTTTTTTTAATTCTAGCGTCTAATAAAAGACTCTAATAATATATTATATTTTTACGGCACTATTTGTATGGGTAAACTGAGCTCACTCAGAATTTTTATTTTTGTTAACAATTTACAATTGTTTACAATTATAATATACAATTTCTTATTAAACCTTCCAAAAAAGTTACCCACAGCATCAAAATATTCATGCGACCTAGAATGATTCAATCTTTTATTTAATAATTTCTTTAAATACATTTTAGATTAGTAGTAGTTTAAAAATAAAAATAATAATAATAATAATAATTAATAAGAAACTACACAAAACTTGAATTATTTCAAATCAGGATACTGAAAAAAAAATGTATGTATCTAGGTACTCTCAAAATATAGACAGTAAACTTGTAAAATTATACCTATTTTAATACATTCAAATATTTTAATGTTTTCTCTTGTTTTCCTTTACCTATTTTTTCATTTCCACAACCGCTCTTACTGCTTCAGTTTCTTCTCTCCTCATCAAATATTCAAACCATCTCAGTCTATTTTCCCTCATATTATAAATTGTATTATATGTTTATAAATAATAAAGTATTAAATTTTAATGAATAGAAACAATTAAAAAATATATGATTATTGTTAATATGTGTGTAGGGGATGTAAATGATTGTGATAAGTGGAGGAATAGGAATAGGATGAGGGTAGCTGACAATGAATAGTTGGGAAAAGGATGAAGAAGGAGAAGAAGATATTATATTATAAATATTTTAGAATTAATAAATAACATGTATAAGAAATAACAATTTCTTTAAAAACTTAATTGAATAAATCTCTTGATCGGTACATAATTCTAAGTATTTTAACAACACAATATTTTACTATTTGTAAAATTAATTAAAATGTCATATGACAAACATTTATGGAAATATATTTATGAAAAATCTATTTCTAAAACATATAATTTTATGTGAAACAGCTATTTTGTTTAGTAAGTGTCAATCTATTATGTATCTGAGTTTGGAGTGAGATTTGATTTTTGAACGGTATTTTTAAGAATACATCTGAATAATAATTTAAAGCAATTTTGTCAACTGCAGACTCGAATTTGAATCAGTAGATAGACTATCTACTTTTAGTTGCTCACATTAATCAATTTTTTTTTTTTTTATGCTACTCAGGCCAAAAATGTTAAACGATTCTGTAATCAATTGAAAATTTTGTAGATCCTCATTGACTTGATTACAAACTCAAACCGGAAACAATGGATAATATTGATTGTCGAACTAATTGCCTTGATATTTAAAAATCAACACACTGACCAAATGGCTAGAATGTTGAGTAATACAGTTGAAAATATGATTAGTGATAGTTCCGAGGACAATGAAAGCAACACTTCATTATATCCAGTAATTAATAATGATCAAGTTTTAAGATGTGTAAAGTATACTTGTAGACTAGACATATACATAAGTATATTTTATTATATCTCATATAAGTACATATTTTGTCATGCCATAGTCTTAATACAAATTAATACATAGTTACAATTATGTTATACTAATGTTAAGACAAAAGATATGCAGTATATTTTTTGAAATTTGTAGAAGAATGGAGCAAGTTCTTCACAGGAAAATTCATCCGAGTCATCACACTCAGATGACAATAATACTGAACCGAATTTAAAAGTGGTATATTTACAAAGAAAACTTAATACAAGCATGGATTTGAATTTTGGATGCATACAATACAATCCCTACTATACAACCGAGTGTATAACAATTAAATGAGTTATAATGTCAACTGCTCTTAGACCGAAAACTTTTGTCATAAACCCATATAATGCTGAACAACAATATGAAATTGAATTATATAATGATGTATTAAGTGTACACAAAATGACATTTAAGCATAATTTTGCAAGTCATAAAAATAATTTTCTGATACTTTGGTGCTTTACTTTTAAAATAAAAAAATCTTAACTAAACTTTGTAACAATTCACTAAATAGTTACAAAAACCATAGAAATGATCACAACAAACTATAATAGTATAATAACTATAATGGTATTAATAATAGTTTTACGTTCAGAAGTTTATATTTTGTAATTTGTCATTAAATTCTGAGCGTAGCAAAAAAACTATTGATTTTACAAAGATGTGGTTATTTTTAAAATTTTCGTATCTATCATGTATATAATGAAAACTTTTTCACAATCTTCACAATTTCATAATCTGCAGTCTTTGAATATCAGTTTTGTCATTGATTTAAAATTTAAAATACTAACCACCATTAGTTTTGGTTAATTTGAAGTGTTCTACATTTACTATCAAGTTTTTACATAATTTATTTTTTCCACTTTTTGTGTAACAATAATTATCTTTCTTATCAAATTACATTGCTTATTTTAGATACCATTTTAGGTAAAATAATTATTACTGCATGTGAGTTTATCTTATAAAACATTTTGTTTGTTAGAACTTGTGTTTTGATTCAAAGTGTGATACAGAATGTATTGGCTTGACAATTATGTGTTTTTTTAAATATTTTTTAAAATTTTTGAGAAATTATTTGTCGATAAAGATGAAATACGGATTACTTATTTCCTACGTTATCCGCTATCATTATATTTGTTTACCAATCAATGCAAATTTTATTAAAGATTTAAACAACTTTTGCTTGGCTTATTTTATTATTGACAACGCTATTTGATGGTTGTTGATAATGATTACGCTTTGGACAGTAATGTCTGATTCCATTAGGATACTATCTTGGTACCTACCTATACCAAATATTTATTGTAAAACCTACATTTAATATTGTGACATTCATAACCAACATTCTGTTTTGGTTATTATTTTAATCCTTGCACATTTATTTTAGAATTAAAAATCTATATAAGGAATTTTTTTATTTGTGTATAATGTTATATTATAATATTGGTAAGCGCATGTCGCATTATTACACTCTTGTTTGTATATGCTCTATTATTGCGGCATGTATACCTTGCATTTATCTTTTATTATTTTGCAAACTTTGGACAGTACATTTGTGATTAGTTTATTGTGATGATATTATCGAATTTTTTGAAATATAATGTACTAACCATTTTTTTAATTAGGTTCCATTCAAAGAACAACTGTGTAATAAAAATCCAGTGGATAAAGAAGGCACAAGTTCTTTAGGCGTTGTTGAACAAAGTTTTAAAGTAAAATTGGTAGTCAACACACAAAGTGATAAGTCTATGTTTAAAAAGCCTGAATCTTTGTGCAAAACAACAAGGTAATTTTAGATTCTGAACGTTAGCGGAGAATGTATTGTTTTTATAATGTTTTTTTTTTTCTGTGATCAAAAGTTCTAGTGGGAAACTGCTCCAATTTTAATGTATGATACCTCAAAAGATAGATAATTGATCCAAGATGGTACTTTATTTGAAGTGTTTTTTGAAGTTTTGATTATTTTTGGAGTTATGAGCAAAATACTAAATAGTCAAATTTTCAAGAGTGCTCCGTTCGACTTGAAATTTATATGTTTGGTTGAGAAGGGCTTAACGAGTTAACTGTTGAAATTTCAATCGATTTTGATCATTTTTAAGGGAGTTATGAAACTTAAAATGTTTTGAATTTTTGAATTTCACACAGTTATTTATTATTCCATAAAACCTCTAGTTTTTATGTTTAAGTATCGAAACTTTAATACAATCTAAACAAGAGGTAGTTTTACATATGTGGTTAAAAAACTCGCAATTTTGGTTTATATAGCTAATTTTAAGTTGTTACTTTGTCGTAAAATTCGTTATCCCGGGCAAAAAGATACATATTTGATAAAAGTTTTTATTGTTAAATTAATGTTTTTACCACGACGTATACTAGACAATTGAGCTCGCTCAGAGTTGTATTTTCGAAGACAATGATTTATCGTTGCTTTCAGATATAAAATAATGCGTTTAAGCCACAACTTTTAAACTAGTGACCCACCCAAAGCGTAGTACCCCTTCAAACTACCCACGCGACCTTGACTGATCCCTTGTTTTTTTTATTAATTTTAACTATACAAAATTTTTTTTACTTGTCTGCAAGTTACCTATGCTTCAGTGTGATCAGCATCTACCTAATCTGTCAATTTCTAAGATATTTTTCTGGCTATCAATTTTATTATCCGTCTATTACATGTGAAATATAGAAATGTACCTATGTGTATTATAAATAACATCATATCGATGTGATTAGAATTTTGAAAACTAATCTAAAATGTTCATAAATTTGAGAACAGTTTAATAACTTTTTAATTTTTTTTCACGTTTTCTGAAAATTAAAACTTAAATTTATTTTCATGTAAAAATATAGCATATACAAAAATTTGAAAAAATAATTTTCAAGTAGATTTCATGATGTATTTTGATCAGTTTTCAAAATCCTTATCATATCATTAGATCAGTCAGTATGTTGACATTCACATTTGATTTCTATAATTTGTCTGTAATAGACAGCCAAAGAAGATTTTTGGTATTTTAATCCTTTTAAATACCAACATACAATATTGTAGTTTTCATTCACTTGAGTTATAAATTGAAGCAAAGGTCTAACCCAAAAGAGTTAAATTATTTTAAAATGTTAAATAATATGTGCATTTTTTATAATTTTACCTACTTAATTGTTTTCATTATGTATTTTACCTGATTTTTATGTAGTAAAGTACACTAAAATTATAAGTTATGTATAAGGTTTTAGAGGTTACTTGTATAATAAAGTTCAAGTTTTTCAGGGACACATATTTGAATCAAAATAAGATCAGTAAAACACGCGCCGTAAATAAAACTAAAAAGGTTGAACAACCAAATCATACATTTAAAAACAGAACAAATTTACTTCATTCAGTTTGTAACGGAAAAGCTAAATCACGACTGAAGAAAAATACAAAAAAATATCTAACTTCTAAGTAAACAAAACATATTTTTATTATTTAAATTGTTTTAACTTGACAAACTGATACTTTATTTTACTTTATAGGTCATCCATTTTAGAAATGCCAAATCATTTCTTTATATTGTACTTTCTTCAAAAATTTACAATGAGATTCTTGCAAAATTGTTTCAATGTGTTAGTGAATGAAGTTTATATTTTACTAACATCAAATTCATCCACGCAAAAAATTGACTCTTTGCTTTACTTTTGGATCATAACATATTTTTGTAGATTTTGCAAATTGATTAGATTAGATTTGAACTCAGTCAGGTATGGTTTGTAACTATTATTTATAAGATACCTAAATATTTATAAAAGCATTAATTGACTTAATCATATCCTATAGGCGAATTGTGTCTTTCAAATTAATATCATACATCCTTTATGAAGGTCTAAAAATATCGCAAAAACTGAAGCTAGCAAAACGTCAAAAATCTCTTAATATTCACTTGCTAGTCAGACATTTGCATTTGGTACGATTATACTTTGTCATATACATTATAGTATTTTAAAATATTGAAATAAATGAAAATTTGTGTAACATTCAAGTTATTAAATTATACAATGTACATTAATATTTTGTTAAAAGGTTATCATGGCCATCAAAGAAATAGTCAAACTTGTCGAGTATTTCACATTTACTTTTGGACCATCACCAGTATACTTAGCATTAATTCAAAATCAAAAGGGTGAGTAAAACACAAATTAAGTATAAATAATCCCTTTTTGTAATATACCGTCCCAAAGTTTGACGTTTGTGCCATCAACAGAAAATAAAAAAACTCAGTGAAGTCAACCCTTATAGCTAATTACATGATAAAAGATTTTACAGATGTTAAAATATAAGCACTTAGCACACACCACTAAATTAACTTTCTAAAATCGTAATTGTATTACAAGTCTGTTACCGATTTGCAGCACAATATTTGAATTATTTATATATACATGTACTTTATGTTTAATTTTATATTTTTATTGTTTTAGTTTTTTTTATACAATTTTTACTTTTTTTTTGCCTCTTGATTGGCTAAAAATGTCTCTAATCTAAGCAATTTTTATAACTTTAGCTTCAAGTCTTCCTTGAATCTTGACTCCAAATATTAGAGTTGAATATCCTGTAACAGTAGCTGAGTATGAGATAACAATGACTATTATCAAAAAAATATTACTTTTTTGCACATTGCATGAAAACTGATTGTCTAGAAATGCGTGGAAAAAAATATTGGTATCTACTTATTGTTTTAAATGATTATTTAGATTCAAGTGACAACTCGGAGGAATTCATTACATGGGCTAAAGATCTCAAGTCAATATTTGCTATACTTATTCGTCAGTATGACAACAGTATACAGGGCATCGAATACTTGCACGACCTAATAACCACAAACCATTTGATACTGTCATTATTTGACAACCTCAAGGATTGTTTGAATCTAAGAGACGGAATTGCTGAACACATAAAAAAGTAATTGTTTATTATCTTACTTTATTGTGGTCAAAGGCAACATAAAGGCATTTTTCGTTGTACTGTTTGGGTCACAAGAATATTGTAAAAAATAAAATAAATATTTTTATATAGGTACTTAAATAGTTATTATTATTTTTAATTTAATTTTTATGTAAATAGTGTTTTAAACCATGAATGAGATTGTTAATATAATACTAAACACTCCATTACCAAATCAATGCTATGTAAGTATACTTAACATTTTTTTGGTGTTTGAAAATAAAGTTATTAAAGAGCCTAAATGTGATCTGTCTTTTTCTCAAAAACCTGCTTCACAAAAAAAACTATCACGCCTTGTAGAATGGTCCAATTTCAATTATTATTCTTTTTATAATTTAATTTTGAAAAATACAACATTATTAATATTTTAACTCGTATAAATAGATATAAATAGATTAAAATTTTTGATCTTGTATATTTTTTGTTATGACTTAACAAAAGTTCAAGGCACCAATATTGCTATTGATAAAAAGATATGTCATTTGAATTGTTTTCTAAAGACTTACAATTGAGGTTATTAAAATATCTCGCCATTTAACACAATTGTAAATATACTATTTCTTAATATTATGTCATTCACTCAATAATGCTTGTGATATCTATAAATATATAATTATATGTGTGTTACGTTCAAAGGCACTCCTAAGTGAGTATAGAGAAAACTAAGTATAATGTTCAATATTTTTTCAAAAAAAAATTGTTCAATCACATATTTCTTCCACAAAAAGGCACTCCTTTGATTATCTTAAATATTGTCATATTTGTAATAAACAAACATTTAAAGGTTTGCAGCTCCTGACATAATGTACCATTATGGCACGGTCCTCCAAAACTACAAAACAAATACAGAGTTCGTCAACGAGGTTGTACTTACCATGATGCATCATATAAATGGTGAAGTAGAGAACACCACAGTGCTGTTTCAGTCTATCATTTTGAAATCGTTTTATCAAATAGTTGAAGAGAAGGATCCTCTGTACAATGTAAGAGTGTAATCTTTTGTCTATTTTTAAGATTCCCTAGAAACCTATTATAATATGCACTAGCACATGGTAACGTGAAGTTAGAATTGTTTTGCTGGGTTATAGGTCATTTTATATCGAATATCCATTGCTTGTCTATGACATCTTTTCCGTTGAAAAAATTTTCCGGCAGGTGGCAGAATCAGTTAAGCAAAATTCCTTTTTAATGGTTATATTAATACTCAACTGGAAAATACAATTTCTATGAACTTTGGGATTAAATTCTTTAAAATGTATTAGGCGTGTTTTCAACAAAAAAATCAATGTTTCAAATGGTAAATAACAACAACTAATTGATTTTCATCAATCACTTATTTGGTAACATTATATTTTTTATTGGACTATTCTCATAACAGATTTAAAATAGTTTGCTCACGCTGTAAAAATTAAAAGTTACAACAAAGTTTGACTATATTAATTTCTATAAAACTGTTTTTGGGTGAAATGAGTGAGTTTGCTAAGAATTGTTTTCTCAAATGTAATGATCAATGACTTGTCATTGCTTTCAGATACTAAGTCAGATAAGTTTGAAGTGTTTAGATTGCAACTTCTTATCTCATTGACCTACCCAAAGAAGTGGCCTACTCCAAAGCGTGGTCCCTACGCCGAACAACTTTTCACCCGACCTTAAATTTACCCTATTTCTTAATCTTATTTCCTCATAACTTAGGCAATAATTTGGTTCCCTACTATGATATCAACAATATACATTTGTAAAACAACTACCGCAAGTTAACACGTTTTACATTGAGCTGCTGTTTTGAAATTGATTTATTCTATATAAATATTTTTTTTACACAATGTTACGCTAAACATAAGTAGGCACTTTCAATATAAAATATTAAAATAGCTAAGTAGTTTAATATATTCATTAATGTTTTGTCTTGTTTTGTTTTTTAGAAATGGTATGACTTGATACAATACGTGATCAACAAACATTGAGTTTGCACTAAATTTGCACCATGTCATCAGCCTTCAATCATTATTAATTTTGTGGATAAGTAGGTACCTAAAAATCTACGCAATTTATGATATTTATCTAGTTTATTTATTTATTCATCATAATCACAATATACACCAAACATAATATTTGCCACCTACTGTTTACTGTTAATACCGTTTGTATAATACAACATTGATACCTACAATAGTTTTAGATATACCTAATAATAATTTTAACAATAATAAACTAAAATTTAATAACAATAAATACGATAATAAGTATTTTATGCCTGTTTTTTAAATTTTTTTTTATTGTAAATTGAAATCTTTAATGACGTGTTCTGTAAAAAATGGTTTAAAATTTGTTTAATTCTTATTATTTTTGAACCATATACTATGTCACCTGTGTTTTACACCTTTATTTTCAACTAGGTGTATAAATTTTGGTTGTAGAATATGTCAGTAGTGCTGGCAGGTAGATATCCAGTACATTTGTAGGTATATTACATAAAAATAAAGAAAACCTAGCTACAGTAGTTGAATAGTATTGGATTAGTAACTATCATATATTATCATTATGAGAACTAGGTAATTTTTTTTTATTTTTACTCGTTCACTTCACCTGATATACTTAATGTTTAAAATGTAATAATATGTGCTGATTGAATCTGTGTCTAGATGAAGCTATTTTTTCAGTTCTTTGACTTTTCGTATATTTTTTAAGTGTACAATTTTATTTTTGAACTTGGTTTTGTGTAGGAGAGGAAGAGATGGCAGCAGATAATTTTATCATATTAAGTATCCATCAGGTACATTATAGGTCATAAAAAGTCAGTAAAAGGATTTTATGATGTAATTTATTGAATTAAATTTCTTGATAATAGATACCTAATATTTTTATTAATAATCCGATGAAAAAAGAAACTTTTTGAATTTAAAACTATGTGGAAATACGTACAAGACTTTACATGTACCTATCTATTATAAATAATAATTAAACTCAATATCTAAGACTATAATATTATTATTGTAATAATAAATAATACCGCGTTTATGCGCAGTCGTTAATGCATATTAGGCTGGGGATTATAACATTTTTGAATCCCGAGATATAGATCTAGTAAGAGTTAATTCAACATGAGAAATAAAATTAAATGTCCATTAGCTAAATGCATATTAAAATTGATATTATTAAATGTATGCATCCAACTCATAGATTAACAAAATTCACATTATATATACAAATGCACAGGTATTAACAACTGCATATAAATGTGGTATATAACATATGTTAGTATATCTGAAATTGTGTGAAAATAATGTATAAAATAATAAAATAGTTGTTCTAGATTTTCAAAGACAATGTAAATGTTTTTAAAAAAATTATTAATATCCACATATTATATGGTAAAACACCTTGTATGTACAGTGTACAAATATGTATTAATAGATGGACCTAGTACTATGTGAAGGTTCAGAAATCTATTAAAATTAGGTAAGTCGGTGTAACACCTATTAATTTTTTTTAGCAAATTGTTAGCCATTGTGTTTTTTCAAATATGTTTGTAATTTGTAATATTGTGAAAAATAATGTTCTTTAAAGGCTTTAAACAAAAATATATTTGATTACCTAAATAAAAGTTGGAAACCTGCTTCAATATGCCTGTTGGTTATCTATAATTTTTGTAGTTATTCAGATTTTATGATATGCGGTGCTTTTATTGTTAAACTACCTGGGTGCAGCTCTTTGGTCAAACATGACGTATGAATTATCACGGTCCCATTACTTACATAAGTATTGTCTATGATTAACTCAATTGATGTAATCATGAACATTTAGATCATAGACGATCTATGTTCATTCAAAATAGAGTTAGTTTTTATATGACTAATGTAAAAAATACCTAATAAATGTAAAATTGATAACATTTATAATAATATATACAGAGTAATACTTATAATATTTTTATTATTTGTATGAATGTACCTCATGTAAGATACAATAATTGTTTCACTGATGTATTTATAAATATGAATTAATCTAGGTCAATCAGTTTTAAATTTTCAAACTGTTATTTGAACTCTTAAATAGAAACCCATTTGAAGTAGGTACCCAGTGGAAATGTCATAACTTATAAATAAACAAATTCATACAACAATTATTGATCTCTAAATATAAAAAATCAAGTTAAATCACTGAAACTGCTTCACTTTTACTAAATAATTAAAACATTTTTTTTTCTTTTACATCGAATAGTTTAAACTTTTTAAACTTTAAAATAATAAAATTTGGCTGATACGATTAAAATGTTTTTCAGTTGAATTTCATATTTTATTTTGTATTTGAAATACATTTTGGTAAGTTCTTACTTTTCCTATCTCTGCCTAATTCACATATTTGGTTTGAAGTCAAAAATGAATGAAATATGGGAAGTCTTTGTGTGCACATAGTGATTTCTAGATGGAATGCTTTTTTGAAGTTGTCAAATATTAGCACTATGCAGTTATGAAGAAATGAATGGGTATAATTATTGCTGCTAACCATCATGACAAAAAAAGCAAAACATATATTCTATTAATTAATGTACACTATTTATTTATTCACATATATTTAAAATTTTTATTGTTTATTTCACTAAATTTAATATAGGGTAATATAGTGTATTGTGTGTAGTTACAGTTATTAAATGAGAACCGTAGTCGTCTCTTCCACAGGACTTGACTTTTGGAGACAGTTTTTTTTTTTTTACAATTAGTTAATACATATATATATGTATATAGTTAAGTATGTAAATTTTTAAACGCACAAATCATTAGGTATTAATATTAATAATAAAATTGAGATTTAGAATACTATTTTGAAAAACATAACAAGTGGTTGTCACAGATTATGTTGTATTAGGTTTTTTAATCTGTTTTCCGAATATGCAACATAACTATAACGGTTCAATAATAACTTTTACAATAATAAATTTGTGACTGCCACGGTTGTCTAATTTACTGCAACTTGGGGCCACCTATCGTTCAAATCAAATTGCCTACACAAAACTCCTTAAAAATCATTAGCTTGTTTATAATAAATTATTATTATGGTTAGTATCATAATATAGTTCATGCTTATTCTTATAAGTAAACATTGATAACATCTTAGCTTATCATATTTTTATCAACACAGACATTCGGCAGATTTCAGAACGTGATAATTCCTATTTCCTAAATTTTTATTGTTAAATCATTATTCTGTGATTAAATTATTAACAATTAATAATACGCATTATTATTATTATTTAATAATTAAAATACGTACTTACTTAAGTAGTTACTAGTTAGTACATTCCAGTTTAGACAGATCGTGTGCTCCAGTTCCAGTGAATTCTTTTGGAGGACACTGTTTAACGTACACCTCTATACGTCCGTAGTAACTTTAACCGATTTGAGCTGCTTTCATTTGCTGTCCGCTCGTATTGAACATTTGTCTGTGGCACAGTTGTCGACGACGACGTGAGTGATAACTTTTTGATCTGTTTTTTTTTTTTTTAACCACCTGGTATCCGCCGTCGTCACCCGCCGATCGGTTCTATAGTTTCAGATGGGAGTCTGGATCCGCTTGAAGAACATATTTTTTGGCGTAGCCATCGGCCATACCGTGATCGACTCGTTTGGCAGCGTGGCCAGAGTCGACGGCATTTCTATGCAACCGACGTTCAATCCAAACAACACGGTGGACCTCGTGTTCCTGTCATATCTGCCGGTACGGTTCGGATCGATCGAGCGCGGTGACATCATCGTAGCAGTATCGCCCAGGAACCCGAGCGAAACGATTATTAAACGCGTAATTGCCGTCGAAGGTGACTTTGTCCAGTCCAAAAAAAACCACAGTGATGAATCCGTCGTAAAAGTCGTTCCAAAAGGATACTTTTGGATTGAAGGCGATCACAAAGGCCATACGTACGATTCGACCAGTTTTGGGCCAATTTCGAGAGGCCTAGTTATTGCCAAAGTACCAGCCATAATATGGCCACCCAGTAGATGGCAGTTGTTGCAAACTAAGGCTTGAAACCTGTCGCACCAACATTTGTATGTCAATACCATAAGTGGATGGTCAAAGATGATAACTAATAGGCACGTAAGTTGGTCCAAGTATATAGATTACTGTTGATTGATTAACTACTTAATTGATGTGTGTTGTCTGTACTAATGTATCAAGTACTTGAATAATATGTTGTACCTTAAAATTATTTAAATAGGTAACCTAGTTAATCTGTTTTTATCGATTTGTAAATTAATTTTGCTCCTAATTTGATTGGAAAAACAATTTTTTTTTATAAATTAATAATAGGTACAGATTAGGTACCTATTATTACAGATAGGTAGGTACAGATTTTTTTTACCTAGTAGGTACTACTGTTGATTAATTACACATAGGAATAGTCTTTTATATTTATAAATATATATGTATTTTGTATTTTATTATTATTACTATTTACATTTTATCTATTATAGCTATATATATATATACATTATTCTATCTGTAGCCTAACACGACATAAATAAATAAATTACACATATGTATCTCATTGAAACATTTTCGTATTATGAATCAAAATTCAAATTATGTTTTACGCTTAAGCATCAAAAAGTTTGATTTTATGAAATGTAAATCTTAGTTTAGATAAATTGTTGTTATTTATTCTATGAAATCGTGATGAACAAAATGTACTTGAGTCACTACCGTCTTACACCAAAAGTCTTGCCCTAGTGTTGTTATGGACACACTTTCTGTTATTTCTTTTCAAAGTAATGATTTGTGTGCATAATTTTTGTTTTCAACAAGTGGCCTCATATGATTGGAACGAATTATCTTAAGACATGCATGGGCAAAAAATCAAAAACGTTCATATTGGCCCATAATGTATTACAGTGACGGTTATAACTGACTTTGAAGTTTGAAAATGACAAAAATAACTAACAGGCCATTAAAGTTGCAGGCAGTAGCATATTTTTAACATTTCCTTGAAAAAGGTCTATAAAAATTTTTATCCTTGTATTTTGAAATTCATAGACTACAATTCAAGCTGTGTTTAAAAATATTTTTAATTCAACTGAGCAAGGTTGAAGTCAATATCGAAAAAAATAGTTTCACTTATTAAAATATTGTTAGAAAACCACCTTCTCATGGGATTTCTTTTGTTTTTTTTTTTTTTTATTAAATGCAATATTCAAAGTTTTTACTTTATTTAACTATGTGTGCAATTGTATGAACATACATTTTTATAACAATTTGTATCAAAAATATAGTTATCATTTTTATGCCAAAATTATAGGTACCTATGATTTTTTACAAATTGTTTCAACAACTTAGATCCCAAATAACATATTAACTTAATTCATTGTCTATTGTCACACACTATGAACTTAAGTTTTATCCAGTCAATACCAGCATGATGTAAGACTCACTAAGCCAACATATAAAATAGTACGCCATTTGACTTCCATACATTTTTATCAGCTATTTTGTTTATTAAACCTGTCTAGGAAAATCACTAAAAAAAGTCATGGACTATAGTGGGTCGATCCACCTATTGTCCTCCTCCCCCGTCACTGTCGCATTAGATACTTAGGTATTATACACAATTATGCCATTTTAAAAATATGATATATGAAGCCATTAATAAATTTTAAAATGCTTTGGTGTTTTTATTAGTAGATTTTAATAGATATTTATTTTAAAACCAATAATAAAATCAATTTTAACATCCTTTGTGATGTGTTGAGCCAAGTATAGTTAGTATAATATTATTTAAGACTAAGAGTATAAGAGTATAAAAAGAACCTACCTAATTATTTTATTATTTCAGATGATTGTTTTACAATAGCTTGAGAGGAAATTAACGTTTTGGAATTGGTGAAATATCATCCATCAATTTTACGTTAATATTATGATTGAGTTCAACAATTTTTAATAAAAACAATAGATGTCAATGGTAAATTGTTCATTCATCAGCTGGATCTATTGCATATTTGTAAAAAAAAATAACTCATCTGTAAGTAACGTCTATCAATTATACAAATTTAATTTAGGGATAATTTTGTTCAGTTGTGGTTAACATATTAAGTTAAAAAGTTGAAATTTCTTTTTTAAAAAACATTAATTAAATACAAAATATTTAATACTATATTGATGAGACCCTGATATCTTGTGTTGTAAAATGTTGAATGGTTGTAAGTTGTAACATTATATGTATATATATAATATGTAACATTATATATTTGTGTTTTACTAAACCTCAAATTAATTGATTAAAAAAAAAAAAAAAAAAAAATGTACAGAAGTATTTAATACCAAAATAAGTTCATACACAGTTTTAAGAATTAATGATATAATACAATTCTTGCTAATTTCTGTAACTTTTATAGATTCTGAATGTAACAAGTTGGAATTAACGCATTTCTGTGTACATTTTTCAATGATTTACAGAGTTTTCTAATTTTTAGTTTTGTAGATTTAAACAGTTATTGCTTCTAAGACTATAAATTTTCAGTTCAGTTTTAAAATTCTAATACTTTTTATACATAAAGTTTAGTTACATGTGGTTGAAAAATTTTAAAAAAAATGATTTACGAAATTGTTTGGCATGTATCATGTTTTTATTGTTATGTGTTTTTTGTTTTAATGAATAACTCTTACAAAATGTTTTTAAAATTAAATGTACAATATTAGAACGGATAATAATTAAATGTCTTAAAAATCTCTAACATTTTTAATAATTTTTTAGTTAGTTATTATAGAACTCTATTAATTCTGTAAGGTTTGTTTGATAAGGCCATCTGCCTGTGTTAAGTATAGTTTTTAGAAATATAACATGTATAATGCCTATTGATGTTAAAAAGTTATTTATTTATTAAAAGCATACTAATAATTGAAATTGTTTTTATTTTATAGTCTGTCAACAACAAGAAGATACACTGTGATTCAAATTTCTATCTGGTATAGCTGGTTTATAGATTTCTTCTGTATGATAAAAAAATTCATCATGGGATTTTAAACTAAACAATTTATTTTGGACTCTACAGTAAAACCAGACTCAACTTATGTGCTGTTTGTTTTTAGAGTGATTATCAATAAAAGTTACAAAATTATACTTTAATTAGAGTTCTGTTTTTATAAGTTCTGTGGTCTTGTTTGTATTTTATGCATTAACAATTTTATGATAATAATAATGGTTTAGTCGTGTTACTAGTGTGAACCTTTATTACATATTATGTTATCCTTTACATTTATATGGCAGGCTAAACATTATTTTTAAGTTAAACTAAGTTTAAAAAGTTTATTCACAAATTAACCATCTGTAAACATAATAATGATTTACTTTGAATTTTGCACTTTTTCAGTATAATTTGTTTATTGTTGTAATAAGTTTACAAGTGCAATTTCAAAGTTTAAGAGTTAAACATGTTAACCTTGGGCCATACTTATAAATTTTTTGTTGAAACTACAATTAAAACAAAATAAAAATGATGCAATTTCGCCTTACCAACTTTTGTCTAATGTATTTAGTTTTAGTATACACATTGAAAATGTAGTGACAGTTATAATACATCTTGTTATGACTGCTGATGGGTTCATTGTGTGGTTAATGTGTTACCTCTTTAAAATGTAATTTATAAATGTATAAAATATTTTTATAGATTACTATGTAATCATTTTTTCTCTTAATGTATAAATTCCAAATCAACAGTCTTAGTGAAACCAAAGAAACCAATAAATTAACTTTGAGAATAATAATAATATAGTATATTAGTATAATATTAGTTGCCAAAATCATACCATTTAGATTATTTGATTTAATATATCTATGGTTTCCAATTATATTTTATTATACCATAGCAGATTTTTTTAGTTTACTAAAAACTCTTTTGAAGCGTCAGTGTAGATTTAAGTATGTCTTGGATACTGTTGGCATATGATTTTGAATGTTTTTACTGTGGGTATTATGTTTAGGGAGTTCTGAAAGCTGAATGTTAATATTTGCTGATCAGAGCCATGGAGGAAGAGAAGACGAATGATGATACTTTTTTTAATGTTTGATCTTGAAGATGTAAATGTTCACTCAGTAGTCTGTAGTTTAAAGTTTTCGAATAATATGGTACGTTGATTGCATAATTGAATGGCAGGGAGTGTGTTGTGGAAGATGTTGTGAGTGATGTGATTTTGTTAACATTTAATTTTTTTTAAATATTTAAGTATGCCAATTCGACGTCTTAGTTGGAGTGAAAGTTCTCCAGCATTGCACATTATGCTATCTATATGACTAGTCCTGAAGGCTCCTGTTGCCAATCTGATACCTTGATTATGTATTGGATTGAGAGATCTGAGAGTTTTTAACTTGACTGAATTGTAAATGACCGATCTGTAGTCGATTAAGGAAAGGATAAGTTATTTGTTAATTCAATTGAGTGTCTTTGTCTCTGATAACCCAAGTATAATTCCCTAGTATTTTAATTGTCCTCATTCTTACTAAGCATTCAATTATAAGTGTTTTTTAGATGAGTTTGCCATAATAATATATTGACGTCAAATATGAGACGTAGGATACGGGTATTACTTAAAAATCTTAATTGTGTGTTCATGAAGTTGATTACTGGTTGCTGGTTATTCTTATTTTTATTGAAAAATTATTCATTGTGTTTTGGAGGGAGGAAAATAGAATCCTGTTTTTGAAGACCAGCTAGAAAGAGAGTCAAGTGCTTGTGTTTTAAAAACTGTGTCGTTATTTTAATTTGAGAGCCGCTACAGTAAATATTGTAGTTGTCTGCTAAAAGAATGTATTTGACTGGCTTAGGGAGACTTTTGCATTTATGGTTTATGACTACTAGAAATATGGTAATACTGAGTATGGATTCTTTAGGGATTCCATTATCGATATTGTAAATTGATGAGGGTTGGTCGTTAATTTTTACATTAAAGTCTTGGTTAGTTAGAAATTTTTGAATGAATATGTATATTTTATTTTATGTTGTTATGTAATGTAATAATTTTGCTGTTGATCAAATTATTTTTGTTTTAAATAAAAAATAAAAGAGCTAAACAATATAATATAACAATGATACACTTGATTTTTAATTTTATTTGACTTAGCTAATTTAGTGTAGATGCCAATCCTTTTGTTAGAAGTCTTTTGCACGTAGTTGCTTAATATTGTTAAAAACTGTAATATTATAAATATTTATTGAGTAGCTTAAATTGCTCATTGCCAGCCATTCTGTTTATTTTAATTTAGTACTTACACTAGAGGAAAATTGATTGTGTTTTTACAAAGTTTTATCATACGGAATGTTAATTGTTTGTAAAAAAGTGTGTCGCTACATAATTCAAATGAAGTATTTTTTTTTTTTTTTTTACAAATGTGGTATTAATTATTTATATCATTGTTATGATGTTATATTAGGTTGTTGTCAAATGTACCTTACATTGTTTGTGTTCCAAATGTGATTAATCACACTTTGTATCATTAACCACATTTATCCAATTCAGATTTTGATGTCAATATGTGGCACTTACCACATTTATTTAAATTATAATTTCTACAGAAACGTATTAGGCTTAATCATGACTTTGGTTTCTATCCAAATAATTTCTAGTTCCACAAAAACTTGGTCATAAAAGCGTTATGATAGCAACATTGATAGTGCTAATGGTCCTTGGACAATGGACCTGAAGCTTATTCTCGCATCCAAATTCCCTTTTTTTGGGCGATTTTGGCGTGCGAGTTTATTATACACTCTGCCTAGACCATGTAATTTTTTAATTTTTTTGCATTGTAGTTAACATCAATAACCACCTTTAACTGGTCTCATATTTAATTTTCTGAGGTGGTCAATAGCGCAAGCCACTTTGCATTTTTGGAGACAAGTAAGTGGTTATCGCTGCTAACCATCAAAAAAAAAAAAATATTTTGATTTTGGCAATTTTTCAAAGAGAAACATCTCGATTTTCATTATGGTATCAGTTTCATTTTTTTCAATGAACTTCAAAGAGTTATTCGCTTGTTTTGCATTTTAATTTATTTGATTACTAAAGAGTTGTCAAATGAAATTTTAAACCTCTTTTGTACAATGTCCTGCCCCACCTTTGAATTATGGCTTTAGACTATCACTATGCAAGTATTCTGATAAAATATTGAAGTTATAGCATTTAAGCTACAAAATTATGATCTGTGATTAGTTGAGACGGGTTGTTTTTACCAGACTGTGGAAGGTGATACATTTGGTGTGTATGTTCTCTTGTGGAGACTTAACTAATAGATTGATTTTAACAAATGAGTTGTTGATAGATTTTTTATGATCATGCGAGTGTTACAGGTTAGTTTGACTTCAAAAATAATAATTATAATTTTTACCATGTTAATTGATAAATAATTAGTATTTTCAGTTCATCTAGACCAAATAAATGTGCTTCCGTAACAAAAGTTGCCTATATTTCACTATTTATGGGAACTTTTAATGTTCCTTCTTAGAAGACCGATTGAACGAACTAATGAAGCGTCTGTTGTTTGTTAGGATCTTGGGAGTGTTAATTGTTATGGCCTATTAAAAACAACCTCTAAATACTCCTACTTTTAGAAGACTTCCAAAATGGTCTCGTGATTTTAATTAAAATCAAACGTGTGAAATAAAAATAAGATTTAAAAAAACTTACACCAGACTAGAAAAACAAAAATTCAAAACAATCTCATATTTTACTCCGTTCTATCAATTGTACTTATAATATAGATAAGATAGTATAACCTAAACCAATTTCACGTTTTATAATAAATCAAGTACATTAGAGAGACGAAATGGTTTGTGATATTACCTATAAACAAAAATGATTGTTAGGCATATATATTTTATAATGTTATGTATACATATGTTGAGTTTTGAAATCAAATATATAAATTAATTTAATTAAAGTAAGGTATAGTAATAGCTTTCTTTTGATAGAAAAGAATTCTCCCAATTTTACTAGATTCATTCTAAGACATGCAATTTTTTTAATAAGATGATGTATTAGGTAGGTACACCATATTTAAAATTCAGACTAATTGAGGGAGAGATGTTAATAAATAACATAAGTAGATATCATTAGTAATAAAATATGAGCAGATGAGCTTGTTTTGAATTTTTTTTATATCTATAAAAAAAAGTTTAACCAGTTAGTTTATCATATTTTTATAGAAATAACGATTTCAATTACTTTAAAATACATATTTTATGCAAGGTTGTGCTTAAATACGAGTTAAAAAGTTAAAAGTTACATAAGTTTAATTTCAAGTTTTAAACTTGACGGCCAACTTTCAGTTCTAAGTTAACTTTTAATTTGACTTATTTCCTTATCAATCAACCCAAAATTCAATTAATTTATTCTTGTAAGATACGGAACACATATTTGTTGTAGTTCGAAAACTAAATACAAATACGTATATTATAAAAATTTTTCTTGGTATTCATCAAAATAGAATTAAAAATTTAATGACTCAGACTTATTATTGTAGCTAAGGGCTGGTTTGTTATAGTAATAAATTATCATATTACACAAAAAATCGGTGGGTTATTCATAAAAATAAATCTAAATTTGAACTCGTTTATTGGTTATAGATTTGACTAATTGAAATTTGAATCGATAAAAATACAATAAATAAAACACATAAATATGCTTATATTACGATGTTAAAAAAATATTTTTTACCAATGGTAACAATTTTATTGTTAAACAAATTTATTGATTGTCATTACTTGGAAAACAAATAATGTGAGTTCATGTAAACAACTTCCACGAATTATTTCGTAAAGCTGATAACAATTATTTTAATAACATATAATTATTATGAAATTAGTTAGCAGTAATTAAAAAACAATTTTCAAAAAATATATAGATTAGTACAATAATACATTAATTAATTACTATTCTAAGTTATTAACTATTCATCAAGAATATGAATGTGGTACTTTCTCGTAATTAGCTATATGACTAGGAATAGTTACCCATTACGTAACCAACTCATAAAACTTTTTAGTATAATTTAATAATTTGTTATTTATTTTGTACTTTGATTTGTCTAACTTACTCAGCAGTTAATAAGTAACATAAAAAATAATAAAAAAAAAGCAAACTGAAAGTATAATAACTCGTGAGCGTTCAAATAACATTAAAGAAAAAGAAAAATTTTTTGCTAGTAGGTTGAATATATTTAAAAAACTAAATCTGTAGTTTAATTACCATCTGGAGTTTGAAATCAATACCTAACTCGAACAGTAAACAATTTATTTTACGTTTTTCTCATAAAAATTAATGTGTGAAAATAAAGCACATACCAATTAGGTAATTAATGGATCCTTGTCTTAATTTTTTAGACTCTGAGCGTCATCGAAGAAAGTACCTACCTACTGTTTTTACAATGGTGTTTTTTTTTTTTCTGTGAATAACTTTAAGGGTATAAGGAATGCTCTGATTTTTAATGTCAGTACCTCTAATAAAAGGTCTTGAGACTCTGATTGTACTTTGAGAGGTATCAAATTTGAGAGTTCAAAATTGAAAATGTTAAAGTCAAAAAACCAAATAAAATTTAAGGAAAAACATTAAAAATTACGGCTTACGTGTTTTTTGACATACCTAATTGATTTTTAGTTTTTGGTCATAAAATACAAAATAATGCACGGAACTAGCTGAAACTCTGTCACAATATTAAAATAGGTAAAATACAGGATTGATCCAAGTTTAAAGTGATTTTGAAAATTTTTGAGCTAAAAATAGAACCTTGACATTTTCGAAAATTTCCATTTTCTTTGTGGTTATTGCTCGATAAAAAATGTAATTTTCAACAAAAAGTTTCGAAACTTTAACACAAGGTTGGAAACATGTATATACATATGATGCTAAAAAATTTCAAAAATCCAATGTACGATTTTTTCTTTTTAGTCGTTTAAATTTGGAAAAGTCAAAAAATGTCAAAAAGTGGTTATAACTTTGACTTATTTTTAGGAAACAATTCGTAACTCAAACAAATTTGTTATTTAGGATTTGAAATGTAAATATTTCATGTAAAACAAAATTTGCTATCTGATTAAAAAAATTTAAAAAAATCCCTTCAGTAGACTCTGAAAGCGTATAAAAAAGTATTGAAAAATGGTGTAGTTTGGTTATAACAATGAAATTACGCAATATTGTGCAATTGATATTAAAATCGTATTAACTCCTCAAATAATGGTCCAAATGATTTGAAATTTTCACACGTTGTATAAATTAATATTCTTTATACGTGGATATGACTTTCGGAATTTTCGGACCATTTTTATTGTTAAATTTGGTTTTTATCAGGACGTTTACTTGATAACTGAGCTCGCTCATAATTTTTTTTTTCGTAGGCAATGATTTATCATTAGATAATACCTATACGTTTGAACCACAACTTCCAAACCAGTGACCCATTCAAAAAATAGTCGCTATTCCGTCAAACTACCCACGCGACCTAGAGTGATATCGACTTTTTTTTTTAGTTTAAAAAAAATATGTCTAATTCAGTGATTTAGAGTAAAATTATTTTGAGCGAACTCTTATTATTCAATTTTATATCAAAATAAATCAAGAAGCAATAAACCTATAAAAATGGTATACGAATGTTACCTCCCTCCGGACGTATTTAGTATGAAAAATTTTGAAGTTTGACTTAAAACAAATATTGCGCCATTATATTTACTATCGAACAAATCAAACAATTTAAAAATGGTTAAAAACTAATTGCTGTCATTAACAATCGTATGTAGTATTTGATAATTTAAAAATAATTCCATTGTTAATAGGCAATAGAAAGCAGTGATTCATCAACTCCCGTACTCTCTCAAATATATTATTCAGCATCTAATCGTACTCGTAAGTACGCATTAAAAAAGATAACGAAATAACTCGGTAATATTGTTTAGTTTTATTGCTATCTGTTGTGTTTAAGATTTTATGATTCCGGATTCAACTTCTCTCAATTTATGGATGTAATAACATAAAGATCACTTTAACTTAAGTTCCGTCGATCTTGCTGTTTTTACGAGGTAGATAAAAATAACTAGATTTTTTGTTAATTAGTATATTTTGAACGTAAATATTTATAGTATTCTCAATAATATGAACAATAGGTAATCAAAAGAGGCGACCGGTTTTTGCCAAACATGTCATATCACACTAACCAGCAGAACCTGCAAAACGTCACCGGCAAAGATGCTCGGTCTCTGACTGCAACAGCTGTGAGTTCTGATTTAAACCATTTGTCATACAATCGCGAGAATTCCAACTACGCTCCCGTGATTGTTGCTGTGACAAAGAAGAAGAAATTCGGTATTCGGCCAATTAGTTTTCGAGAAATCAAAAAGTTAACGACCATTTATGAATCAACAGAGGAGAATGACGTCTCGACAGTTAATTCTAGGTACTTACCTATATGAAAAAACAAAATGAGTTTATACCGAATCAGGCACGTAACCAGGATTTTGTCTACAGGGGGGCCATATATTTTTGGCCCCCAACGGCCAACGGCCTCAGCCACTAAAAACTATATAGAGACAGGGGCGTAATAAGAAAAAATTTCGGGGGAGGGGAGTTTATATATTTTCCGGGGGTGCCAGCTAAGGGCCAATGATTTTTTAGGGGTGCCCGGCCCACCCTGGCCCCCCCTTGGTTACGTGCCTGTACCGAATAAAGTTTAAACGCACCTAGATACTCGTATAAGAAGTGCATGTATACTGCAAGGTCGAAAGCCGGAAATAATGTGTTGTTAAAATGCTTTGATTCAATCCCCGTTTCAAAATATTAAGAAAAATTTTAATTTTAAAAATTCGGAAAGTAACGTTATGGATTTAAAAATGTCAATAAAAACTTAACATGTGTTGTACGCGTGTACTCCGAGGACGGGAAGTTATTTTGCAGATGTACGTGTCTTATCGGCTTTTTATACTTCATAAATCACTATATTTTAGGTACACGATTTGAAACTGTTATCACGCGAGCTTGTATTAATATCATACACGTAAACTCGTAAAGATTTCGTGAAATTTTCAAGTACCTACGTGTTTTGGACCGAAAAGTCAATTGAAATTCATTTCATTTGTATCTACCATTTATTCATATTTTAAATGGCCAGATTTTACAATTTTCATCTTTAATATATATAGACTTCCTTTGTATCTTGTTTCATTATTTTTAAGTGACAACACCAGGTTTAAAAAAAAAAAAAGAAAAGTTATTCGATTAATTTATAGTGTCTGTTCCACTATTTAGTACTAAATAAATTTCGTCTGAACCCGAACTCGCAGGAAAACTTGAAATACCAACTTTACTTGTACTAAGCGTACAATATACGATATCAAATATACCATAAGCCCTTAGCTCTACATAAGTTCAATGGTTTCAGACTTTTTCATACTGTATTTTCATTATAAGCAAATCCGTAAGCCCAATCTTAGTTGGATGGGACAACGGGAAGTAGGGTAAATGAAAATGATCCATAATTTCTTAGCCCTATAGGGCCTTTGGTTTCTGACTTTTCCATATTGTATTTTCATCTTTAACAAAGCCGTGTGCCAAATTTCAGCTCGTTAGGACAACGGGGAAATCGGTTAAATTAAAAAGGCCCTTAGCGCTATAGGGCCCATAGTAAATTTTAAAACAGTCGTGCTTTCTCTCGAAAATCTACAGATTCTAATAAAAAAAAAAAAGTTAGCCTCTAGCTCCATTGTAATGCAAGAAAATGTTGGATAGACAAAAAAAAAAAAAAAAAAAATACAGAATGTCAAACATAATATTAAACAGCTGGTGGTGTGTACTACACCAGAAAACAAATCATGCAATATTATGAGTGTTAGAGAGATCAAAAGTTATAAAAGAAAAATAATTACATTTTAGACAATCGTGGACTGCAGTTTCCGGGCATCCGACAGACGCAAAAAAGACGGTTCGCTCGAACAACAATAACCTGCAAGAACGGACGGCGCGATCGGACGGCCGTGTTCAGATGCAAGAACTTCCAGTTTTTGTGTACGGATGTGTCCAAGAAATTAAGGGCCCCGACGTTAGTCATGTCCGAGGTGGTACTGCGATGGAGCTCGTGGGCGATAAAAGCATTAAAAACAGTCAGGCGACTGTAGAGACGAATTCCGTGTCTAAATGGTCAAAAACTTGTTGCAACCGGTGTTCAATCGTATAGGTACTTACCTAGTTTAAATCGGAATGCAGAAGTCACTAAATAAATTTACATAAACGTTCGTTTAAAGAAATTAATGGGTAGGTATCTAATTAATACGTAGAGTTTACATTTTTTTTTTTTTTGCTAAAAAGTTAAATAGTTTAAATTATTATTATATTATATGTAGGTGTAGCGTATATAGTCATATAGATACGATATTTATAGGTACCTTTTAATATTTTTGATGGTCAATCATAATATAGAAACAAACATTTTTTTCACATTTTGACAAACAATAAACTTGCGAATTATGACGAATCACGCCATTTCGACGCGATAGTTTCGATGAGTAATTAATATCAAATAGATGCGGAATTTCGACAAACGATTAGAATATTGGGGGCGCATGAACATATTCCTTACTCAATATGAATAAAATTCAATTTTAGAAATATACATTGCAAATAAAAATATTTTTTTCTTTTAAAAAAATACAGTCTATAGACTACATACCCATCGTAGGTACAATGTGTACGAATTTAGAATGACAAATATACGACATGAAACTAGTTTATTCAACCATTTAACCAACGTGAATTTTTTGTTTTTTATTATAAAAGTATACAATTAATATGATATTAATCGTCGATAATTAAACAAACGTATATTATCCATCTCAAAATTAATATTATTAAGTACTGACCATTTATGAATACGTAACAATAGTTTTGACTGACGCCACATTTTTGAAATATATTATATGCATATGTTAAAAAATGTTTAATATCATATTACTATACTATGCTTTTATTTTCTATTATGTTGTAATCGTAATGTACCTAAAATACCTACTTTCTTGTAGGTATTAATTATTGGTTAAGTAGAACTTGTACCTAGGTACTTTGAAATATATTATTTTGTATAAGATGATTTAAATAAGTAATACTCTAAGTAACACCCATAAGTTATGATATTTCGATCGTTATAAGTTATAATGACACTCTTAACGTAGTAATAGTTTTATACCAATCTGTTAAGTTCCATTAGTGTTATTGAGAAGATATGACGCGTTGCTTTTTTTAAAAAAAAAATCAATTCGTATACTCTATTTCTTAAAAAAAACATGCACTATTTGAAAGATAAATGTGTAAAAAAAAATTAAAAACATTTCTTACGAAACGTAGTAATGTACCCACTATGATAACTAACATAAATAAATTCTGAAACTACGTACATTTTCCCCCGATTTTTTATGTGAATACATAGACCAACGACGATAATGACGGCTGATTATAACTAAATTATGACGTTTGAAATTATTGTATGGGAGTGTTGTTAAATTTGTATTTTACCCAAGAACATATATATAGAGCAATGCATGAGGTTATTGTGTATTTCTTTTTCATAAAGGAAAAAAAAAAAAACGCTACGTTCGCATTTAGGTCGGTTTCTAACAAAAAGTTTTGTACAAATATATGTTTTTAAATGCGTAACATCTGCAGCCACAGCGGGGTGTTATCGTGCGAGTGATGCGTGTTATATTATGTGAGTATAATAATAATACGTAGATTGTATAATATAGTTTATCTATAGTAAATATTCGTACCATATGTGGAAACGGCAAGTAGCACACATACACGTGTGGCTATTTCGAAATTAATAAATTATATTTCGTCCTGACAGCAGTGTTTTGTATAATAAAGGCGCACGAAAATTTTTAGATCAGAGAAACCAAATGTTTTTTGGTACTTTTGAACGGCCCACGTATTTTTCCAAAAGAAGATACGTAGGTATTATATTTAATTATTATATATTATTATTATTATACTATATTTAATTTTTTGGTAGGTCTCTTATAATAACATACCCCTCGCCTAGTCTATAAGTATCGCACTGGGGGCGTTTTGAACAACAAATTGTACTTGGCTCCATTGCGGAGTATTTACAACACTTTTTTTAGGTGGGTGAGAGGGTGTGTGATAATTAATATGTTTCGCATTCAATTTCAATATAATAGTCGGTCAGAACATTTTCGGCGGTCAGTGAAAAAACGCCAGCACCCCGTAAACATACGCCATTGCTGAATGTAAACTAGACAAACTTTAGTTACATATTAATAACGGCGATCAAAGAGAAACGTTATCGAGTAAAGAATCTTTTTCTCAATCATACAGAACCTAAAAACTTTCACGTTTTGACTTTTAGCAAAATGTGTATTCAGTACATTATTATTTTGCTATATAGTTGTTTTGACGTGGTATAATAAAGTATATCTATTACATATTTTACCGTTTTAAACTATAAATATTTATCTTTTAAGACCGCGCATGCCCAAATTCTAAATCAAAAGCCCCGGAACTGCAAAATTCAGTTTAGGGTGGCCTAAATAACCTCTGCTCGTGTGTAACCGGTGTAAGAAGCTTCCCCATTAAAAATTATTTGGCGCGCTTGGCTTTTTATATAGATAACCGTATTAAATTAAACAAAACACACTGCCACGAAAAATCAACTTCAATGTTGGTAAATATATACTTTTTATCTTTTGAAAACATAAAAATTTGAATACCTAGTAAATTTTTTTTTTCTATTAGTTTTAGGATAAAATTTAGTGGATAAAACCGAAAACGTGGGAAAGTTGAGCCAAAGTAGACGTCATAACGAATTCTATTCAGTTTTTAGAACTCTAGTTGCGTCAACGGAAATAAAAACAAGGATAAAAACCATCTACATCCCTATATAATTTGCGTGCGTGAGACAGAGAAAAAAAATCAACGCTTCCAATCCCAATTATAAAAAACCGAGATCACTCTAGTTTGTGTGGATAGTTTGATGAACTACGGTTTGGGTGGGTCAGTGGTTTGGAAGTTATGGTTCAAACGTATTATTTAATAATATTTTAAAATAAAATAATTTTAATATCTGAAAGCAATGATTTTTTTAAAAAAACGAATCTGATCGAGCTCAGTTGTCTATAGTATACGTCCTGGTAAAAACCATTTTTAACAAAAATTATACTTAAAAAGTTATTAAAAAATTAAAGTATATCTTGCAAAAACTTTTTTTAATCTTTAATTACGTATAAAATAAATTTAGTACGTACAAATTTTGAATAACGATATGGAATAGTTTCTTATAACGATATAGGTACCTATATAGACTTTCTGACGCTGTATCTGACAATTTTGTTCATAACTCAGAAAATAATCAAAATATCAAAAAATGTTTCAACTAAAACCAAATTTAAAACCAAAATTTCAACTTTTATGTGGTATTCCAATCGTTATTAACGTAACGATTGGAGCACTCATTCTATCCGAAAACATTATTACAAATTTCAAATTTTTGGCCGTAAAATTTTCGATTTTGTTTTTGTTTTGGGGTACAACTCAAAAAATAGGAAAAATTAAAAAAAAATCTTCAACCAAAGTACCGCCGGATTTCATAGACCTTTCATTAGAGGTACTGACTTTAAAAATCTGAGCGTTCCTTCTACCCGAAATGTTGTCGACAGAAAAAAAAAAAATCACCGACGCACACAAAAAAAAATCACCCCACATTCCTCGCTGACGCACAGAATATAAAATTATAACACGTATACACTACTTACTCTATACCTAATGTTTTATAATTGAATTTTCATCAGAACACGAAAATGCTTTCTTTATCCAAACACGCATCTCTAAATGTCCAGTGCATGTATATGTAATAGTAATGTATAGAATGACAGACGGTTAAAATAAATCCAAAACCTTTATGGGTAAAACGGGTTTTTTTTTTGTATCGTTTTAGGTATAGTATGTAAATAAAAAAAAATAATAGGTATAGACGTGGAAACGTATAATCCGAATCGGTGCGACGGTACTCCGACTACGAACAGCTCTATAAATACATCACTTACACGGACGGCACCATTAGGTATATTATTCGTATATATATATATATTTTTTTTAATAAAAACATTCTCAGTGATTTATGTAAGATATTTTTTTTGTCGAGTTCGGGCACGATCATATGAACAAAACAACAATCCAAAAAAAAAAAAAAACGAGAAGACATAATCCTCATTACTACATACCTAACCTTACAACACACAATATATACCTAGTTGATATGTTATGTTTATAAATATATAGTTATTTAAATTTCAGAAGATTTTTTATATAATTTTACGATTTTAAGAAGTATTTTACATCTGTATATAGTGAACAACGTACCAAACAAATATAATAGACATTCTGTATTAGTGTAAAATAATTAGTAAAATAATTTATACTATACAAAACAAGTACCTACCATTTAACAGCGTTATAATTCATAAGTGATTACAGAAACCATAATAAAAACCGCAAAGACATGTAAATAGTTTGTTATCTGACATACGGGCAATATTACATAATATACTGCTAATGTCAACTTTAGTTGAGCGTGTTCAGAGGAGATTGCTCCGGATTGCGGCTGACAGACTTAACATTCCTCATCCTCCTCACAATTATACTCCTGTTCTTCATGCCCTTAATATTCCTTCTCTAGCTGACCGTTGGCGTTTGTCCAATTTAATATGCCTCTCCAATCTTCTTTCTGGCAAGATTGACTCTCCTTTTCTCTTATCCTTAATAAATTTCCGTGTCCCATCTGGCACCTTTCGTTGTTTTATACCTTTCCATATTCCTCGCTCTTCTTCTTATTTCCTTAATGACTCCCCTATTATTCGTCTCGTGCGAACAGCTAACAATGATCCCTCTTTCTCGCTTAAATTTTTTGTAAATATCATATTGTATATTTTTACTTCCTGTACTTTTAGACTTGTCCCGTTTATTAAATTAAAATAATTAAAGGAATATTTGGACAGGCCACCGGACATAGTCCCGGTAGCCCGGTGCGCCACTCCGCCCCTGCGTAATGCCCATTTTGATTCGAGAACTGTAATTATACCTACTGCAATATTGTAACATTATTATTATTTTCAATTAGAATTTAATTTGTGCATGGTTTCTGATTCTAATATTTTATTGAACAGTAATATTATGGTGATAAGAGTTAATTGAATTAATTAGTACTGTATAATATGAGCTATGTTACTTTTTAGTAATTCTGATTCTAAACAAACACAATTTAGTAATTTTATGATTTGTATAGTAAAAATAATTTGTATACCTAGTTAGTTGCGTCAAAGACGATTATAAATACCACATGGGAAAAATGTATCTGCAATTTTTGGCACCTCAAAAAAATAATTTTTAGTTTTACATAATTTTTAATTTTACAAATTTATTTTACCAATCTTACCTCACTATTTAATATAATAAGATAATTAATATCAGATCATAATAATATAATATCTAAAATAATGTTGTCCCTTGAATCAAGTTATCAGAAATAAAGTTTGAGCAACCCAAATATTAATATTAAATGTTTTTTGGGCATAACATAAAAATATAATTTTTAGCACCATAGTAGTAGTACCTAGTTGAAGATATTACATAAACATACAAAATAAGTTTTTAAACATAAGCTTTTAAGCTTATGTGAAGAATACAATAATAGCGGATATCGCTAAATTCTTAAAAGCCATATAGCTGCATACTTTTTTAGAAACAAATACTAATAAAATATTATAGAAATTTTTATTTATTTTTTAAATTTTAATTTTTTATAAAACCAATCAAGTTACCTCAAATTTTAATTTTTTTTTATTTTGGTTTTCATACAATTTTTATTACCAAAACAATTAAAATATATTTTTAATACAATGAAATGGTAGATCGATTTAGTTAGGTATTGGATATTTTGTCCTTGGATACTTAATTAAGTTTGGATATTTTGACCGATCAAAATTTAGAACATAAAATAGGCAAATCCTGGGACACAAATAGTGTATTATCTGTTAACTCCAGTAATACCGGTATCTCACAAGATCCAACACCGGGAAAAACAAAACAAGGACTTTTTCACCTCTAGGCCCTGACACGCAGCCCTTTCAATGACCACAATATTCCAATAGGTACCTAACGTTTATAATAGTCTAGATTTATTTGTTGGACAACACAGTCTAACCTATTTATTTATTGAACTTGTTCAAACTGGATAAAATGTATGGACCCTCATTTTCGTCAGGTAGTGGTTGCCGGCGGATATAACAAAAATGTCTGCGTGTGGTAAGACCAGGTACAGGCGACCTGATACAGCTGAAACGCAACACTGAAAAAATCTTCTATTAATTAATTAATTAATTTTCCATTAAAATGAAAATCTAGGAATTGAAAGAAACACAAACAACGTTGCGTCAACATTCAAATGTTTTTGGTGGCTCGTTCAAGATGAATTCAACGAAATTGTTTTTATTTAAAAAAAAAAGTAATGATTATTCCTAGTACTACTAAGTAGGTACTATGAAAATTTGTAAATAGGAACTAGAGCTAAGCACCAACGCCATTTTCCTGTTATGTCACCAAAAAATTAATATATTTGTATACCCAAAAAAAAAAAAATAAAAAAAAAAAAATAATATTTAATGTTGCCTATGAAAAGTACACCCTGTAACAGAAGAATAAGTATCCATACATATTATACATTTATAGTATATATATATATAGGGTCATTTTGATGTATAAAAATTTTTTTTTGGGTTCAGCCCCCATAAAACGTAAGTAGCCTATACAAAAATGAACTACGGAAAGTCAATCAAAATGCCGAACTGCACTTAATAAGTTTGAATTAGTTATACCTAATCAAATAATAATAAAAAATAAAATAGTTACAATAATGGATTTTAAAGGCATTAGGCGATTACCCTTTAGCCTACCCTGTATAATCGTAATATTAGATACGCGTATACATCTTTGGGATGAAAAAAATGACCCCGTTTCTCCCGTATCGGTTTATCGGTTTGTCGCTGCATGGAAACAATAGGATCAGAAAATGCTGCTCGCACACAAACGACACGGTGGGACGCTGGCATCTGCACTGACCACCCCTGTTGACCAATAAGGTCACAATACGTCTCAGGGACCATATGTTCGGGCTATATGTGTTTATGAGCCGTCTTTCTTGGGGCGATCCAGCCTCTCATTCGTAGTACTCTCGTGGTGCGAAGCGTTTCACAGCGGACAACTCCAGCAGCTGTTCTTCTGTCCTACCCAGCACAAATTTGGTTTCGCGTTCAACAAACATCAAATGTACGTGTGATATCAAGTGTACGTTCGCTGTGAGTAAACACCTAAACAATTATTGATTAATAACAACCACTACTAGAAATGGGGATTTGTAGCATTTGCATCGGTTTTCCTTGTATGTATATAGGTAATCAAAAATCGAATTCGATTCTCACATCACAGAGATAATATATCATAAAAATGTGGGCGGTAGTGCATCTTTTCGCATTTTTCTATGATTTTCATAAACAAATGAATTTTTGGCATTTATTTGTCGTTTAATTAGGTTTGTAATACACTCTTTTTTTTCGATACTTGTATGCATTATCGACATTTTTAGAGTACTTACAATTTGAAATTTTGTTCAAAATTTTTTAAAATAAATTTCTTACAACATAATTTTGATCGATAAGAAGAAAATTATTTCTTCGATATTTATATCGGTTAAAATTCCTGAAAATAGTTTTTCATAGATAAACTCAGATAGTGATGTAGATAGTACTGATGTCGCACATGTTTGAAGATTTTGTTTGATGTAGAAATTTGAAGATTTCAGTTTGAAACTGTTTTTAATTAATTGATCCACGCATAAGTGTTCTTAAAATTAGTTGTTTTAATCAATGAGAAAATGTGTTGCTAAGTAATTAATTTTTTTGAAGCGTTTTTATGTTTTAAAAACATTTTTTTATAATGTTACTGACAATTTTTAAATGCATTTTCTGTAGATTTTTAGTGCACAATTTTTCTAGCCTTAATAATAACTAATAAATTATTATGTTAAGTAGGTTCCTACATATTGTTATTTATTTTTGGTTATAAAAGATATTTATTTTATACTATAATATATAGGTAATATTAGTTCAGTTTAATTTGTTGATGTTTATATTGTATGTCACATACGTGTTATCTATATATGTATATATTTTAAACTACCTATCGATCTTTATTGACTTATTTTCATTATTTGTATTTTAATTATTTTTTACCTAGCTGAACCGCGTAACATCTTAAAAAAATAGTTTAATATTAATTTCGTTCACAGTTACTTATTCAGATATTTATCACAATATGAAATAAACTTTTTGTTATTTCATTATAGCATAAAGTAATACTATGTATATTTAAGTTCATCAATTGGTATATAAAGAAAAAAGCCGTAATTTTTTTTTTTATCGATTTTTTTTTTTTGTATCCATCATAAAATGCTCTACTTATATGTTTCTGGTACCATTTAAGGTTCTAAATTCTAAATATAGGAGTGGGTTAAAAAGGGTACAGTCTTGGTTTCAAATAATGCGGAATTTTATATACCTAGTAAAACGTTTTTTTTTTGAGAATTGAAAATTTCAAACAAATCACAAAACTTTCACAAGATGATCCGATAAATACTTATATACTTAGGGTTTTATGAAAGTAACTGTAAAAATTAATAAGAAAAAATCGGGTGATAACTGTACAATTGATGGCAAACGAGTTTTATCAAAATTCAATCAAATTTTTGTGATTACTCTTATATACAAAGATTTAAGTGCCATTTCTGTTTGACTTTTATTTATTTCAACGATCTAGACTTAAAATAATTTCCCGTGCAGCTAAAGTAGAAGATTTCAAATAACTTGAACCAAATCAATTGATTTTTAGTTTCTGAACGACTGACTCGAGGCTGGGAAAGTTAACGCACAGTTTTTTTACACGTTCTTATGTGATAAAATAACTACTTGGCTATTTTAGCTGATTCTGAGCGGAAATAGGAGTGGATTTTTTTTTTCAAAATAAATTTTTTTTCTGTAAAAATTTTATCGGGTGAAAGGAATAGTCCAATCTTTCCATACGATATCGTAAAAAAAATTAGGAAAATGGTGCTTACTTTATTTTAAGTTTCTGTTTGAATTTTTTATAATTTTTCGAGTTACACGACTTAAAATCAACAACAAATTCAAAAACGACTTGGACTTGCCGTTACACGGCGTTTGGACGGTTAAACCTGACATTCAAACGTCGATGAAGTTGAAAGGCTCCCTGCAAAAACGAGACAAGTACACTGTTTTGAAATTATTGTTTAGGGGAGCGATTTAAAAAAAATATTTGTATTTATCATATTTACATATATTATGAAATATAATATTTCTAACTATCATAATTTTGCGATCAACATAATAGAACTTGTCTGATTTTTCCATCAAATGACAAGACGGTTTAGAAAAATGTGTGACTTGTCTCGTACCTAATATAAATACTGTCACTGGGAGCCATTTCGATTATTGTAATTATTTCCTCGTATTACTCGTATGGATACATTTTAGCCGTTAAAAATGTTTTGCTTAAGTTCGAGGCTAACGCATGGAACTTTTTAAACTAATAAGAACTTGTTGTTGAGTATTTAACCGGCTGCAGGGATCGCTCGGAATTGAAATTTTTGTGAGCATATCGCTTACAGATTCGATGTAACAAACTATACCAGACCGAAACTAAGTAGTTTCTTCAACTAGCCGACACACCCCGATTTACTACGTCTTCTTTAAGTATGCCACTTTAGGTATTCTTAACGCAGTCGTGCTGCGCACCTTGTACTTTTCACTACTCTTTCGTTGGATTAAAAAAAAAACCTAAATCAAATCGTTTCCGGTATTCTCTACGCGGATCTACTAATTGGATAAATTCGTTCTTATCAATTTGTTCGCAGATGGAAGGCACTTATCAGCGCTTGTTGAAACGCGACGTCAAGCTGTTCTTGAGAAACGAGAACTCGATGGACCAACTGAATCGCGCGTTATTGATCGAGATCGTCACCGACTTTTCTTCCACGGCACAGTACGAGGCCATGCGGCCACAGTACGCCCGTCCGGCGCGACCGCTGATGTCCCTGAACACGGTTATCATGACCGTGCGAGAGCTTTTTCCGGCCGTCATGTACAAGCTGGACGAGTGCGTGATGATCGCCGTCGCGTGCATGGAGGAGGTGAAGGGCATCGGCGCGGCCGTCATCCCCGCCGCGGTCAACCACGAGGACGTGAGCCGGGTCGTGAGGGCGCATCAACAGCGCGTGGCCAACATCAAGGCGGCGCTCCACGAGTTCCTGATCGACCAGGAGTTCTTGATGAACACCATCCGGGGCCTGTTGTTGAGAATTCTCGCCGCCGTTTTACCGCCCGGAAGGCACAGAACCATCATCGAAAGGTCGTCCCGGACTAGCCGCCGGGAAGGCGAAGCGATCGCTGGCGGCGGCCGGCAGAGTCAGCCGTGGGCGCCGGAAAGCTACGTGGCCCGTATAACCTGGAACATGATGTCGAACAAAGAGTTGGCCGCCTATTACAAGGAAGTGTTCTACGTTCTCGGCACTAAGTTGTACCCGCGGTCGGCCGCGGACGATTACGTCCCGATGGACCTGTCCTCTGCGGCTGCAGACGTTCCAAATCCGTACGACCCGTACGGCCGTTCCGCCGCAGCGTCACCGGCCGCTTGTTCGTCTTGCTTATCAACTTGTCCGCAATGTTCCGATTGTGCTGGCGCGGCCGATCCAAAGCCGCCGGAAGACGAACGCTCCGGGGAGGTGCGAGAAAATGACGATACCGCAGCCCATTCTACTACGACCGAACCGAACGTATAAAAAAAGAAAAAAAAAATTGTCTCCTTTTATCTATGTAGCAACTGAATTTGCAACGCAATAATCGTTTTACACCATAAAAATAAATCTGCTTGTAACTTATTTAACGTTTTTACACCGTACGAAACGATTTTGAATTTTTATATTATATCGAAATAATAATAGTACCTACTTTAAAAAAAAAAAAAACAATGATATAACAATCGCTTTGTGTACGACAATTGTGTGCCACCGACTCAAAAATAAAATATACTCTCGCATGTTTGATATATTTTTTGTTTGCATTTCTTCGTAATTGTAAAAGTTTTTTTCAAGCCAATTAAAAATATTCAATTTAAGTAAGTACACTAAAAAGTACCGTACAAGAGTGATGTACGAAATCGGTGTCGCAATCGAGAAGAAAAAGAATTGTTTTTACTTACAACCAGGTTACTAAAGTATATATATATATATATATATATGTACTACGTTATGATCTAATACTGGATTATTTCATACCCTGGTTTTTCGATTATCAATTTGTTTCGTTTGTTTTACACTTTTTTTTTTTTTTAGCACATTTTAGCACTTTTTTAGCACTGCAGCAATAGGTCATTTATTTTCGTTTTCACATTACTACAAAAGTGTCACTTATTTCTTAACTGCACCTATACCTAAAAAAAAAAAAAAAAAATAATCATTCGTCGTTTTACTGTACAAGTTGGATTTTTCAAGAAGACTTTTTTATACATTTGACAGTTATTTTTAGCGGTAGACACCATAGATAAGTGGGTGTAGTGTAAAAATTTTACATTCTAATTTTTCCTTACAGCGCCCGAGTCTAAACAACGCTCTCTATATTATGTCTGAATGTTTTCATCGGTTCCTGGTGGAATCTATGTGGAACTCATATAAATGGAAGTAAAAGGTTTAATTGTTTTCAAATGAACAGTATGTTATTACCACCGTTATCTATGTAAATAGCGAGATGAGACATAAGAATGATATCTATGAATTATGAAATTAATGTTTTATTTAAAAGCCCTTGTACCCCCATAGTACTGACAATAAAAGTGTACATGGTTTCATATTACCATGAAAATTAATTCTTTTATTATTTTTATTTTTATTTTTCAAGTTTATAAAAAATTAAAAATATTAATTTTGTATGCTTTCACAAGTTTCTTACTAACATTGTGTGTTGTCTTTGTTGAATAAACTATCAATCGTTTTAAACAAATTTTTTGGTTTAGATAACTAAACACCTACAAAACTTTCTTGCTCAAAAATAAATAATGTGTTAAGCATAAAAATAATATACTCTGACTATGTCCTATAAAATATGACAAAACACGATTGTAGATCGTAAACGGTTTTTGAGGAAAGCACTTATTTAAAGGCCCAATCACCATCAATTTTTCTTTTCAGGCTCATGGTTATTATTATTTATAGTACTTCAAATTTACTAAATTATTCTTACACAATTCTTAGTAAGCTCTAAATGGCTTAGTAAATCGTGTAATCAAATTTTAAGTAGGTACTGATCTGGTAATAATGGCTACGTAATAATATAGTAATACCTACCTGTATTATGTTACGTATAGTTTATTTTTTAATAAAATATTTAAACGTTTTAATGTATATTATTTGTGCTCAGAAATAGTCAGTAACTATTTGTTTGATAAAAACGATAGTTTTAGAGTGAAAAAATAACTTTTTGAATAAATAATTGGTATACTATAAAGAATAAACTACATAATATTATACCCAAACCTCCCGATCAGTATAGTTACCAAATCATCAAAAACTACAACTATTATATAGCCTACTGTGACAGATATTATGTTGGGCTGTTTAAAAGATAAAAATTAAACGTTATTATAACAACAAATATTAAAAAAATCTGAAAGCTTTGATTAAACACTATTTGTGTAAGAAATCAAGCGTTTTTGAAAGTCTTACATATATTATTTTGGATTTAGTGCCTATTATAATTGTATCTCAATCATTAAAAAATAAAACTTAATTGCATTAGAAAAATACATTTTACAAAGGCCAGTTTTATTTTTACAAACACTTGAATTTTTCCTCGTGTTTTAACCGTTTGATAAATTCCAAAATTGTAAATTTCAATTAGATAAAATGTATAATCGTACAAAATAATACCTAGGTGTCTAATTAAAATCTTCTACGTGGTCAATAATACAGGTACAATTGTTAAAAAAAGTTAGAAAAAGTGTACTACGGAAAGTTTTTATAAAATAATAAAAGAGTACCTAGTATTTATATAGTGACTAGTTTTTTTTTTTTATGATATAGTAAATAAAAACGAATGATGAGATCAACAGGCACTAGACTAGACAGTCCGTTTTAACTAATAATTAAGCCGTCACACACAGTATAGTCCAAAAACCAAATAAAACGGTCAAAAATAAAAAACAGTTTACCGATAATTATGTCAATTTAAGAGAAATAAGATATGTATAACAGTATAACTTATAATAATTTGCATCTTGCTGTCACAGCACCCGTAAGTCTAGATTAACAAACTATATATTATAGCTGTGCTAGTAATATTTTTGTCGTTGAAACGGCTTTATACTTTTTGATATAATTAAATACTTTGTAAACAAAACTGAGTGAACTCAAAAAAATGCGGAAAAAATGTTCTAAATTAGATTTTTAATTTGCGGCTAGTTATTTTTTTTTTTTTTTTGTGCAAAAAATACAAGTAAATTTATTCATCATGATTTATATCGAACTCAATTATTTATAATAATATTATAAGCACTTATTCATTTTAATAAAATTTAAATTTAGCTAATGTTTAAATAATAAAAGTAATAAGGTACCATATATTGTCATATAATAGAAGTAACAATATGTATATCATAAAATACTTTTTTCAGTATAGATTATTCAATAGTAATACAAAAATTTTCCACCCCTAAGTCAACCGGCGCCGTGGCTTAGTTGGTTAAAGCGCCTGTCTAGTAAACAGGAGATCGGGAGTTCGAATCTCTCCGGAGCCAGGAGCGAAATTTTTTGACTTTTTTTACCATATGAGCCACGACTTTCTTGTGTCAAATTAATTTCTTCGTAATCATATGAAAATAATCATCTGATTTACAATTTTTTGATTAACTTTGATGATTAATTGTTAATAATTAATAATTATTAATAATAATAATCGTTATTGTAGCGCCTACAAAAATCGACCTCTTGAGCAAAACAGACTGTTGAGGCTTATTTTTAGTTGGTCGCACGATTCTCGATTATCCTATATACCTCATTATAACTTCAAAAATCGTATTATTATTTCTAGAACACCGCATTTACAATTATAGATTTCCAAACTTTCCAGAACGGAGTAAATTTACTGATATAAACTGTCTGAATTTTCTAGAACACATAATTAAAAAAAAAAGATTTTCAAACTTTCTAGATAATGTTCTAGCTATTCTTGAACATTGTGGAGCTTTTTAGAAAATTCTAAATACCCAATTCAACCTATGCAATGCAACTCTTACCAACTTATCAGTGAGAAGCCAAGGGTCACACACAAACCCAAACACTCGAATGAGTGGAGTGAGCTATATCATGGAACAGTGTCGTAGCCAGGATAGCCAGAGTAGGAACAGCGATAATATTTATATTTGAATATTGAAAAAATTTGTTTTTGTCACTTAACAAAAGTTTGTCCATTAAAATTGAATACAACCTTAAAATTTTTATGTAGATGCTTCTTTTATAATTAATGTAATTTTATATTTTGTCATCTCAAAAAAACTTATATGTACAAAAACCTCGACAAAAACATTAAGTATAAAATGTATAAAATACCTAAGTAAATGTTTATATATAAATGCGAAAATGTAAATGTTTGTCCGAGGTTGGCTTTTGGTTTTTAGATTAAAGAGAACATCACGGGGCGAGTTTCGGGCGTAATATTTTTTCAAAATTCCACCCTCAAGGCTCAAACAGAAATTTTGTCGATATTTCGATGACTTTTTGTTTTATTATGGTTGCTATGCATTAATTAATTAATCAATTTTTTGATTATTCAATTGAAGTAATGGATTAATTTAATCCATAGCATTGGATAAATTAACAGATATCACAGAATTTTCTAAAGTTAAATCCGTATAGGGGTTAAGAGAGGTAAAAATAAAAACGATTATTTTTGGTCGATTTTTTAAAAATTTTGCCATACAAATTATGAAACTCCTATACTATTATTATACTCTTTCATTTCTAAAATTGAGCCTTTAAGGGATTTTAAAGTGGTGAAATAGGAGGAGGAGGAGGAGGAGGAGGAGGTGGTAAAATTTAAGAAAAACATTGGGCCACAGTAAACCATACTATACTTGGACAAAGCCAAGTCAGGACAGCTAATTATTTATATTTAACTATCTATTTTAAAACGTTTGAAAATAGAGGAGAAAATCAAAAACATGATGTGGCCAAAGCCTTTCTATGGTTTAAACTAAAGGAGTAGAGCGCGCTGAATAATTATATTTTGTATTCAGTATTTTACATCTACCACCTCAAGTAAAGGTCCCGTTATCGGCGTCCGACCGGTTGCTGACGCTCAAGCCCGGATTAAGATAATTTTAGGCGCGGGGTAAAAAAATTTTAGGGGTCCATAACCATAATCAAAATTTTGGTGACCCACAAATATAAATAATTCAGACAAAAAAAAAAATTATATTTATAAATTTATTTCTCACTTTTTTTTTAAATACAAAAATAAAAATTTTATTAGTATAAATAATTTTTCCTTGATTTTTGGGCATCAAACTGTTTAATTATGTCATCGGTATTAATCACCTCCAAAACATCACTCTCTGCACACAAAACCATAAAACTATTTAAATTTTCTTGAGAAGAGCTTGTTCTATATTTGTTTTTTATACGAGCTAATTTGGAGGATGCTCTTTCAGCCGAACAATTTGCGATAGGTATGGTTGGATATATTTTAATTGCAGTGTACAAATTAGGAAAAGAGAGTTATAGATTTTTTTCATTAAAATGCTTCTGTAGCAGACGTGTGAACACGCTGTTTTTAGAACTTGAAAATTGAATATATGTACATAGAAAACTCAACATAAATATCTAAGTAAAATTATTTTTATTATTTTTGATTCGAAAGTAAGTTATGTGTCATTGCAAATGCAATAAAATTATACACTGACCATTCCGTTTCCAATACAATTATAAGCAGATTAAATAATAAAGAGAGATTATTAAAAATATATTACTAGCTATGTAACAATTAACTATAATATTTTTAATTAAATATAATTCATAATTAAATAATACAGTGCAGGGTTCGGGTGTCAAACTTCCCTCCCCCCCAATCATAAATACCAAACACAATAATAAATTGTTCTAAAATCACGCGCTTGGGTATTATATTTGCTCCAAAATAGTATTTCTTTTAGGTTTTATCCGTAAAAACGTCATGAATAAATATTGAAAAAATATTTTCTTAACGTGTTAAAATATGTGTAAAACTTGTATTTCACCACTTTGAGTTCCGTTTTTATGTTTGACCTTAATTACTTTTATAGATTGTAAAAAAACCTAAAAAATAGGTACCATGCAAACAACAAAAATTATTTTTGGAAAATTCATTGTCATGGTTTCAGAGGGATAAAATAACACACATTATGTTATTAACCAATACGTTCTTTGCTACACTCAGAATCCAAACTCACTAGGTACTCTGTGATATTTTAGACTTATGGCCTATAGGCATTACTAATATACTATATATGTATGTATATATGTATATATATTATATATTATTTCCTCAAAGGTAAAAAAAATATCTTTAAAAATAATGACTTTTTTCAATTTTAATACAACCTACGATTTAAGTGAAACTACAAACCAAAGTGCTTCTTCGTGTTAAGATCGTCTGCAGGTATTCCTTGTTAGTTTTTAATGGACTTAGTTGTTAACGCTCTGACGCATTGTCTGAGAATTCGATTCAAAGTGTCTTGTGTCTTGTATGACGTTCAGGTCGCCGTCAGTAATGACTAATGGATAAAAAAAAAAGAGACATATTAATTCCTTGCAGGTTTTTTTTTTATAAATAATATATATTTTATCCGTTAAAAAGGGTTTGACAGCCGCGTGTTTGGTTACTCGTGATTGCCTGTACTCGGTTGAGTTGATTCATGTTGCCGAGGCTCGAGATAGTCATCACCAGAGCTTATACATACGAGTAGAACTGTCCGTACCGCGAGACGTGTTCGCTGGTTTTAATTGAATAATCGCGCCCTATCGTATTGAATAAAAAAATGATAAAATCCAAAGCAATAAAGTATGTACAAACAAATATATTTTTTAATATTTGTCGACAAAAACAAACGTGCCGAATCACTGATTAGGTACGATCTAACAAAAGCTTACCGAAGTCTCTTGAACGTATCAACTTTTGTAATATCTCTCTTCAACGAAAAATATTGAATTTACGTTCGACCGTTTAGGTATTTTGGTGGTTTTTTTTTCAAAAATAATAAATCTGCATAAGTACCTAAATGCTGTCATGAGTGTACATTTATAGTCAATTATGAAAGCTGATTGAAGTACACCCGAAAAGTTATAAAAAAAAAAAAAAAAAATTGCTAAGTGGTAAAATGTATTTTATATATTTTTTCGCTGGGATTTTAGCTGGGACCAATGTTCCGAGGATCAATAATACGACTGCAATAATAAGGGATTTTATTGAAAAAATACTGATTAGAACTTAGATGTTATACCTACACTAACGAATACGTTTCAAGACACTTTTATAATAATAGTTGGTTAGTAAATAATTATTAAGTATCTAGGTATATAAAACATACATACTCGAAACTTCTTTACAGTTGATTAATTTCCAATTTTGACAACCAATTATATGGAAATAATTATTACCTTTTTCTATATTACTAAATATAAAACAAATCTCACTAATATCACAGGTATTTTTAGTTGTATAATATCCGCAACACTGCATCACTTATTTTTTTGCTTGATCATATCAAATATATCCACAACTTTTTGAGTATTTGACACCCTGAGCTCACTCAGAATCGTAATTTTTAAAAGATTGCTTACAGATTTAATCAAAACATCAAACTACATACAACTTCTAAACCAGTAACTCACCCAAAACTCTGCCATACTCTAAAGCAAAATCGCTAGGTACTTCAATAAACTTTCAGCTAATTTTTATGGGCTTGACCCATAGTTTATTGTAAGTAGGTATCTGTTTGATTAAAAGAAAAATATTTGATTGCATGGATAGGAAGTAGCTACTCAACAAATATAATTAATTTATAAAGAAAATTACATTTTGATACGTTTTTTATTTTTGTTTGTCTCACAACATCAACAATATTATTTAATCACTTTTGAAGAGAGGATAATGCGTTTTTTTCTTTTTTTTTTTTTTTTGTAAAGTGTTTGATGTTTCATGGTATGGTAATTTTAAAAACGCATTAAAACTCACGGCTTAAAGTCAAAAATAGATTTTCTCATGATTGTCACTATGCATTTACATATTAATCATTCAGCATGTTATAATATGATGACTACATACCTAATCAAACCGGCTTTGAACCTAGACATTGTTGTTCATCCACCTGCATCGTAATCGGTTTACAGCGTCTCCTCGGTTTTATTCAAATGACGAAAACCGATTTCTTTTCAAGTCGCTTCACCTATTTTTTAATGTCTCAGACGCACTCGTACGGCGCAATTATTATTGTGACACATCAGACACTCGTTCGGTTTATTTTCGTCCCCTACAAAATGCGTGTACGGTGTAGGTAGGGTATTATATTTATCATTCTCTTATCGAATCTCATAATATTAATGCGCTTGATGAAACATAAAACCCTGTAACCCAAAATTTAATAAAAAATCCTATTAAAAAATATCATCTTACTAACGCACTGGCAATAATATAATAATAATAATAATAATAATAATAATGGGCATACCTTTCGGGTAAGCCGGATTTTAGTCTGGCGTGGCACTTTCTTTGTATGTTTTTAGAAAAAAACCGTTGGTTTATTGAAAAGTGACATTTGTGACAAATCGTATTTACGACTAGACGCGTATATACGTATATATTTATAATGAAAGTGATTGTTGGTCCGTGATATCCACGATACGTAAAACTTTACTGTTACCCAAAAAATAAGTGATCATAGTTTTAGAATTACAAGGCCCATCTCCTAAGTAATGCTTATGGTACATGGTCACTTTGATTTATCCCTGGCTAATGAATATTACCAATTTTCCGGCCCTGTGTACAAAAGTTTAGTCTTCGAAAAGGCCACGTATATAACAGATTTTTAAAAATAGCCTTAACATGTGCTATATTCAACCCGAGAACGTTATTTATTTATTTATTAAAACATGGGACTTAATAAATACCAGGAAACGACCACACAGGGAGCATTAAATTGCCCACAGGATGGCGATTTCTAAAAACATTATTGTGTAAAATATAAACGACCCTAAAATTACAAATCACGTCAATATGGGTGATAAAAAAGGTCCTAAGAGGATGCTCGTTAAGTGGACTGAGTGTCCACACACATGTTTAAAAATAAGATATCTTGCTATTTGTTAAATTCTCTGATAAATATACAACTTAAATATGTATGCCTATTGTGCATTCATATACTCAAAAAAGACCGTTTTTGTTATATACAGCAGATGTGTGGTTCCCAAAACATATTATATGCGTGACTATTATAAGAGATAATAAATAATATTTCCGAAAAAATCGCTTTGTAACTACGCGTGCATTAATACATAATCCGTATCGGAAAAAAAAACTACACATGGTAAAAATGAACTTGATTGAAAATAATATATAGATACCCACAACCAAAACTCATGTTTGTTAAAAAAAGTAACACCAATAAAAAGATAGTTATTATCAAAAAATCCAAAGTTCTTAACAACTGTCTGTTACATGTCGTTTTTTTACTTGACGGGTTTTCCGCATCGTTTTCTTTCGTGACATTTTTTTTTTTTTTTTGGATACCATACCATATAGGTACCCACATATTATATATATTTGAAAAATATCTCTGTATTTAGTAAATTTTTTTTTTAGGTAGAATATAGTAGGTAGAGAAGGTATATATCAAGTATGTGTGAGTTTAAAAGATAGAACTGAAACTAATTGTAACTTTTTAAAAGAACGTAAGTTTTTATTTATTACGAACTTATAACGAGGCTTTTTTGTCTTAGTACCTATCAAAACATACGTCTTTGGTTTTATTTCAACAAAATTAAATCCGTTTAAAAAAGCTACAAAAGCGTGATTCGCTTTATCAAATTAATCTTAAATAAGTCAATAATACATTTTGCAGCATTATATCTACATTAAAATTGCACCTAGAAATTAGACACTTTAGGCAATTAAATTTATTATTAAGAGTACACAAAAGAATATGTTTATTAAGATTTTGGATGTACGGTAATTTTTTCAGTACTTACCTAAAATGACTGTGTGGTCTACATTAGCTATGAGTGACCGAAAAAAAGAGGTCGGCAAAAATGTGTTGTTTCGGAAACAAATCGGATTAAAAATAACTGAATAAAAAGTACCCGGAAAATAAAATTTGAAAAAATCCGAAAAAATTTGTTTTGTCATGGCCCCTTGCCTCATTGTAAGATTAAAGCCCGGAGTCCATGTGTTGGTTCAAACTACACACGCGACTTAGAGTGATCCCGGTTTTTTTTTGTTGAAAAAAACACTTAGGGTTGTATCAACCACCCGATTTTTTCAGAGTTAAGGTACTTTTTATATATTATTATGATATGTAACTGTTAGTTATTTACTATTTAACCATTTGCATTCCTCCAAAGAGATTTCAAACATCTTATGCTTAATTTAAATTGTCTGATTTCCATAGAAATAGTAACCTACAAAACTGTTGACTGTCAATCATAATATTGATAACATAATTCGGTTACGACGTTTAAGTTGCCAATAATTGTGGCAAGTTTTCTATTTTTTATACTCATCAAAAAAATGTAAGCGTTTTCAAAATAATAATAAAAATAATCTTTACATAAAAAGTAGATGTGTATAGATTTATTTTGTTTTAAATTTAGTGTCTATGTATTTTAAACGTTACACACTAATACAAACTGTTTTGAATTCACACAGAACTGAGAACGTCATTCATTGAATATTATTTTGATATAACTCAGAGATTGGATAGATAGAAATGGTAAGGTATGTAAAAAAATGAATTAACTAGAAAATATTATGAAAACAATTTACTTTACCTCAAATCAAAAGTTCTGAGCGTAATTTCACGGCTACAATAAATTGTAGAACTGCTTAAACCGTCATAATAATTTGTACATTATAACCGCTTTCAATCGCCAAAACAGTGACCTAAGTTGTATGCTCCAAATAATAGATACACACTTAAATCTAAGCATTTCGTTCATTTTGCCACTTTGAGTCGATATAACATAAAAATTATCTGGATAAGGTAAAGTTAATTTAAGAAAAATGTATTTACACACGGATAAAAATTAAAAATTTTATTTAACTAAAGATTTTTTTTACCTTCTAATTTTTGTCAAATTCATCTGTCCAAAAATATTACATTTTATTACTAATAAAAAAAAAAATAAATAAACACTGTGGGTGGGTTAAAATGCCCCGATCTTGACGAGAGACAGGTGCTTACCACATAAAACATAGGTTTTTGGGCCTAGTTACTCAAAACTATTTTTATTCATTTTGGTTATACTTTTAGTCATAATCAAAAAACAGTCACAATATTTTTAGGAATAATCGTGCATACGTGAGGAAATTTAGAAGATAATTTGATTCGATTTAAAATACAATTTACAGAGCTTCGTAGTTTTGAAATTCGTCAATTTACCAGTTAATATTTTAAAACACTTTCAATTTTTAGTCTAGGGTTTAGAAAAATAAAAAGTTTGAAATATTTTTATTATTTTATGCTTAATTTATTATTTTTATTTATATTAAATAAAATTGAAATATGAAAATCCTGCACATATAGCTCTGAAATACTCCAAAACAAAATCAGTACTCTAACAAAATTTCACTCTACCTATAATATTATACCTCAAATTATACCTACTCTGTTTTTAAATACATAAATATAAATTTATATTTTATATAAAATTGTTGTGTTACATTTTTTTCTTTGTCAAAAAAAAAAAAAAAAACTGCTGAAACCGTTACCTATAAACTATACGGTTAAAAATAGTAAAAATATAATTTAAAAAATATAGCTCATCACTTGAATCCAGTCAAACGTTTTCTTATGAAATGATAAAAGAGGCACTTATATTTGTTCACAGCTTACGAGCACCATGTGTTTTTATCAAGACCTTGGTCCCTTACCCTACATAACAATACAGGAGAAATCTTGGTCCTTTTGTGAGAAGAATAATTTACTCAGTTAATACTAAATAATAGCGATAACCCTGAACCCGGGTGTCCCTGCAGCACATGTGCGCACATACATACATTGTGCGTGCAGCGTGTTAAATGCATTATGTGCAACCTATACGCTCATCATTTTTGTCCGGTGTCCTTTTCTTTTTGTAATATTATTTTTCCTTTTTTGAACATATGCATTTTGTACTCGAAAATATAAAACTATAAATTATGCCAAAAATTACCGGGGATAAATTGTTAGGCATTTAAAAAAATGTTTTGAATATAAATTCTTCGCTTAAAATAATACATTTCTGAAGTCACGTCGTGTTTGAATAGAAAAGACTGGTTCAATTGTCAATTCCAAACCAGTCCATATGCACCCAAAGTATATTTTCATTTTCTAATTATCTAAGTTCTCAACCTATTAAGAATTTTGGTATTAAAACTTTTTTCCAAATATTATTTGAGGATAAATGAGTCTATAAAAATTTTTTGTTTTTCGCAAAAATAATAAATACAAAAACGATGTAAATTTGTAGGTAGACGCGCCGCTCTTATAATTACATATTGATTACGTCGTAAAAAAATATTATTTTAGGTCTTTTTCATGAATTATATTTGTACACTAGTGTCTTTTCAACCGACTTCAATACAAGAGGAGGTTGTGTATTCAACTGCAGTATGTTTTTTGTATGTTTATGTTACGTGATTACTCCTCCAGTTATGAACCGATTTTGATGGTTCTTTATTTGTTTGGTCCTGTAAAAATCTTATCAAAATTGTTTCAAACTTTTTTGAAAAAATTAACAAAAATCAAAATTATTCATGTAAGTAGGTGGTGACGACATATATGTATAAATTATTCATACGTCTATGATAAACGATCACGTCACATTCACCACTAAAAATAATGATAAAAAAAAATTTTAACAAAAAAATAAAACCGACTTCAAAAAACAAAAAAAAGCACTAAAAAGTCTAAAAAAATTAAACGAAGAAAAATTATTTTACATTTTATTGATTATAATTCTTTGAATATACTCTACATAACGCAATTTCTTACTAATTCGGTGACTATGCACTACAATTACAATATTTTTCAACCAGCCGCGCAGCACTCCCATTTCTAATTTCGTAAGTCACCAAAAATCACCGAATACCAATAGAAAGTAAAAACCTTTTTTTTTTTTTTGATTTTAGTGTTTTATACTTTTTAGTGCTTTTTTATTTGTATTTTAATTCTGAGCGACGAACGAGGAATGTATTGATTGATGCTTTTTTATTTGTTTTTCTGTCAATAAATTTCCAGGTAAAAGGAATGCTCGGATATCTACTGATAGGTATATGAACTCCAGTGGTACATAATACATTGGTTGAAACTTTTTTCATAATTTTGCCTACTTTTTGAGTTATATCCCAAAAACCAATAACAGATCGAGAAAATTTTCAAGTTTGTAGAAACTTTTTTGGGTAGTGCCACGTTGAGTACCACATAAAAGTTGGGATTTCGGCTTTAAATTTTATTTTATACGAAGCACTTTTTGATATTTTGATTATTTTCTGAGTTATGTGCCGAAAATGGTGAAATAGCCAATTTACATATCGGTTTAGTTTTTTGGCCATAACATCCAAAATAGTGATCGGGACAAACGGAAACTCTCACATAATATTCAAATAGGTAAGATACAGGTTCGATAAAAGTTTTAAGTGATTTCCAAAAATCTTGGAGCTAAGTGTAGAACTTTGAAATTCTCGAAAAATTTAGCAGGACGTGTACAAGACCACAAAGTTCGCTCAGAATCGTTTTTACGAAAGCATTTTTGCTTTCAGACATCGAATAATACGTTTGAACCACAATATCCAAACCAGGGACGCAGCCAAATCGTAGTCGCTACTGCGTCATACTACCCACGCAACCCAGATTGATCCCGGCTTTTTGATGTCAGTTTTATTAATTTTATTTTTTTCTCGTACTTAAAGAATCAAAATCGTGCACTACAAAACATTTGAAGAAATAGCCACCCGTGGTTACTATACTTGCAGGGGATCACATGTTGCACCGCGTCTATATACGCGTGTACGTATAGCCAACAATTTATGTGGCCATGAGCCACGGCACACCGCACAATAACGTCGGATACGCTTTTTTTTCTGGGTATCTTGCACCGAATTTATAATTTATTAATACTATATCTGTAGGTCGGTTTGTGCGGTTCACGGGGGTGTCGATGCAATATTTTCGTATTCGTGCTCGTTTCCAGTTAACCACCCGTAGCGCACACGTTAAGTATACTACTGGTGTACAGGTTATAATCGTCACGGACAAAATATGTCACACACCCACCCACACATATCATCTCTCTCTCTCTCTATATATATATATATAAAAGGAAAAACGGCTGACCGAGGAATCAACGCACAACCTAAACCGCTGTGTCTAGAGACTTGAAATTTTACACGAATTTCCTTCTATGTATACATAAGGTAGGCAAACCTCTGAAAATAATTTTTTAAAATTCAATCCCTGAAGGGGTGAAAAGGGGGTTCAAATATTTATGTATCGATCAGCGCACAGGCCGAACCGCTAGGTCTAGATACTTGTAATTTTGCACGGGGGAATCTAAAATTTGAAGTGTCGTGTGATTATTGAAAATGACTTTTTAATTAATCTCCGTTTTCGGTTCAGTTACTAATACCAATAATTAATTAGTATAAAATTACATTAATTGTATTTTGTTTCTTCGGAACGACGATGCGCTGCACCTCAATTCGCACGTTGAAAACATCAAATAGATTATATAACTCGCTATGTTCGACTCAATCAAATCGAAGGCCGCAAAATAAACGTGAACAAGAACTAATTTCTTTTTAAAAGGAACTTTCAAAGCACTGATATAATAATACACTGATTATGATACACTGCTGTACAGACGGGTAGATAAATAGTAGTTTTATTGTGATTCCGTAGATCCCCAACCTGGGACCCTATTATGAACTCGTACGAAATAATTTCGTGTTCGAAATCGTCAATTTTTCGTATACTATAGAATTCCGTACGATGTTACACGTACGGAATGAAATTCTTTCAAAATGTTTGTGTATTTAAAACTCGCTTTAAAACCTATAATCGAAGTTAATCGACAACAGTTAAAAACTCGACTGCCCCGCCCACAACGCTCAAAAATAAAAATTTATTTTCTTACAATTCGTTTGCTGTTTATTTGTTAATTAGTCGTAATCAGTAACGTAGGGGAGAGAGTGGGGCGAATCAACTAAATTAAGATTTAAATAATATACTTGACTTGGGTATTTGACGGAAGAGTTTAAAACTCGTGTGTCGTTGTTAAACTGCAATACTCATAAGCGTAAATAGGCGAAAGGTTAACTGCATCGCCCCAAAAAAAAGTGGATATTGATATTTTATAAGACTTTTTTCTTAAAAAAAAAAATATAACTTTAAAAAAAATTTTCCCCCCCCCCCCCGCACATGTTTCCAAAGTTACGATTATTAAACTTTAACTAGGTAGGTACCCAACTTATGTAGTCGAGGTTTCAAAAATTAATATTTTTGTGCCGTGTTCGGTTTTAACAATCTCGACAATTCGTAACATCCTCAGAATGATGTACGACGGAATCCTGAAATCACTCAATTCAAGTTCAAAACAACGTGTTCGAAAAAAATCTCGATTTTTTTTTTTAACGCATATCCAACACAACGGAAGATACGTAACACCGATTTTCCCGTAACAACCGTGCGAAATTTTATGAATTCGCCAATTCCGTACACGGAATTATTTCGTACGAGTTCATACGTATAATAGGGGGGTGCCTGGACCACGCCGGGCAGGTGGCGACAACCAGTGTAAGTGTAAGTGCGTACGTTATTATAACATTGATACAAAAATAATAATAATAACAAGTATACAATATTATCATCGCGCCCGAGTGACTCGAAGCATTAAAACGAATACATCGCGTGTGTTTCGGCTGCCCAAAACCGTCGTCGCGGGGTCGGGACTAGCTGGCGGGTAGAGAGGTAGATCACCGGCCTATAAAACACGGACCCGTGCAGCGGTTCAGGTGCATTTTACGTATCACGTTTCGAAGATCGTGTCACGAGCACCGTATCTGCTCTCCGTACCACGGTTAAGTATACAGACAGCACCACTTCTTGCAGCATACACGTCAAAAACACGTGAGTAAAAATACCTACCTATTTCATTTAAGAGTCGAAAAAAATATCTTCGAAACAAATCAACCGCCGTAAATGGCCATTTGACGCGATTGCATTTCGCCCTAGCTCAGGCTTAGATCACAATTCGATTTTTACAATGATGGTTTTTTTTTTTTTATTTTTGTTTCTCTGCGAAGGGTTTAAGGAACGCTCCAATTTTCACGTTCAACACCCCTGCTAATGGAAGGTCTTTGAACGCGTTAACTGTAAGGGGTCTCAAATTTGAAAGTTCGATGTTAAAAGAGTTATAGTAAAAAAAAAAAAAAAAACTAGATGAAGTTTGACCAAAGGCTATAAA
>CM029361.1:27613513-27627877 GCA_017140985.1 Hormaphis cornu | reverse complement strand
TACGACTTTTGCCGTCACTCAGCCGTCGAGCACTACTTCGACCGTCATCGAACAACCCATCATAAACACTTCGACCGTCACCCAATCGTCAAATCCAACTTTGATCGTCACTCAATTACCGACCGACGCAACTTCAACCGTGGACCAACCGTCAAATACTACTGCGGTCGTCGCTCGGCTGTCAAATATTACTTTGATCCAACCGTCAAATACGACAAGACCAAAGGACGACGTTTCTGCCAACGCGATCGACCCATACACCTCGACCGCCAAATACTACTCCAAACTGCATATTATATAACCTAATTGGAGAGACGATTATTAATCGTTACGCTTTTATAACATACCAACCGTACCGATCACGTTTTTATATTACATTTTCGACTGCACATGCTCAGAATCACACGCATATTATTTTTTTTTTTTAACTGCACAGATATTATTTTTACTATAGTTATTATTCTTAGATGTCGCTATTTATCAACGAAGGTATGTTTCAATTCTATACATTTCACCTACGTATAATATGTAAGAGCCTAATATTTAATATTTAATATTTAAATATTTAAATATTTATATTTTATTTTTAGCCTAATATTTAATTTTATTATTAATCGATTAGAAATTAGTACTGAGTACCAATAAATATTGTATCCATTATTCAATCTATACTTAATATACAAAATAGTTTTATTCGACTTAGATTGTTATGTACCTACCTCCTACTTTATTTGTTCATTGGTTTTCAGCAGACACCAATATGAAGGGATGGCGAGAACAAAATATCAGACAAATAATAGTAGAAATCGTAGAAAAACTTTTGCCGGAGAACTCTTAAAATGTACATGCTTAGTACAAAACAATTTAGAAATGTTAGTAATTTTTATGGTGGAACCAATATTTTTGTTTCAACGGTTTGAATAAATACTAAGGGTATTTTAATTAAAAATTCAACAGTTTACTCGCCTCATCAAAATATTCAGCTAACAACATGAATAGATTTTAAAAATATTTTGTTATTGCAAGTGGTCAAGTTACAATCGGTTGGCACAGCTAACAAAAAACTTGTGCGATCAATGGGTTTGAAAAAATTTGGTCGTTAAAAGATAATGCGACCAACTTATAATAATCATAAGTAGACATCATAGGGATACCTAGCCTACTAACAATATAAAATAGGTCCCCAACAATTTAGTCAAACGCCTGTCCATACGCCCGTTTATAATTATAGAAACCGGATATTTAAGCACTAAAAGAGCTATAAGTTATTATAATGTTCTAAAATTTGGTGGTTAAAATATGCTTATAAATTATGCAAAAATATTCTTTAGAAAAAAAAAATAAACTATTTTCTAAGAAAAAAAAAAAAAATAGAAAAAATAAAATCGTGATTTAGACAATTTTTGTATTAGTTGAAAATAGTTTGTTAACTCAGAACATCACTCAGAATTATAAAATATTAAAGATACTCAAATATTAATTTTACACGTTTTAATTTATTTAAATGTACGCATGTACCCCCCACGAGTTTTAAATAATTTTAACCATTTTAAATAAAAAACAACGTAGCTTAGAACAATAGAACTGTTTTTTTTTACCCTGCAGTAAGACGCGCCCAATTTGTTTACATTAATAGGCGTGAAACACACTATTGTGAGCTAGTCAATAAATGTGTAATTTAAACGACAACTTGCACGGCGAAATATGAATTAAAACAATATGTTCAACTTTCAGGCTAAATATGACACAGTTATGACATGAACTAATAACTAATAACTTTTACTTTGAAGGTGAACATGATTATTAACATTAACCTTAATATTAATATGTTCCCCTCCGTGTTAATATCAAATATTTAAAATCCATGGCGCCCAAAAATAGTGTACCGCACGTCTGTGGCAGCGAAAAAAAACAGTTAAGTTCTCAGTGTTGTACAATGAAAAAAACAAGCAACAAAAAAATAACAATAGGTTTTTAATTTTCTGTGTTATGATCTAGATTCGTGTAGTAAAATTAGAGTTTTTTTTTTTTTTACATGATAATTGTTTTGAACATAATAATTGACAAAAAATTATCGAGCCATCCGATGTGAGTATATGTTGTCTTTAAGGTTCAATCCAATGGTTTAGTGGACATTTTAGAATTTAGAGTATAACTTTTGGCATTTCATTTTTAAAAGGGAACAGTCGTATACAGTGTTATAATTTAAAAACACATTCCGTAAATTAAACTAAATTCTACACCTAGCGCGCGGCAGTCATTTATTTGTTTACCATAGTACAACAATGATTATTTTTTGAAACGAAAATATTAAAATTTAGTAGGTACATAGAACAAAAAAATATTTTATTGGTTTTTACAGTGATATGTTTGTTCCTTATTTTTTTTTTAAGGGTATAACAAATGCTCTGATTTTTAATGTCAATAGATACCTCTAACGAAAGGTCTTTGGACTCTGGTTGTTCTTTGAGGGGTCTCAAATTTGAAAATTCAAAATTGAAAAACTTACAAACAAAAAACTAAGTGAAATTTGAGGAAAAAGGTTAAAAATTACGGCTAATGTGTTTTTGACATAATCGATTTAGTTATTAGCCATAACATCCAAAATAATTAACGGAACCAGCTGGAACTTTTACAAAATATTGAAATATCTAAAATATAGGTTTGGTCCAAGTTTCAAGTGATTTCCATATAGGTTCATATTGTATTAGATGTAGAATTTTTTAACTAAATAAAAAAAGGGAAGAAGTCTGTGACTTTCTAGAAAATGTACCAATCATAGAATGTCCCTTGAACAAAATTGGACAGTCATAAACTTATACAAGTTATACGTCATTTTTTAAACAAGGTTAGGTAAATGGCACCGGTAGGGTTGTTAACGTTTCTATTAAAACGTAATCCATTCCTTGTTTCTACAGTAGTAAAAGGTACTCGTTCCACAGTGCCATTCCAATTTATTAAATGGAATTTTTTCTTTTCCTTGTTCCAACAAAAAAGAAATCCGTCTTTTTTATTGTTCCTTCCTCCCAACATAAAAAATTACCTCTAATAAAACATAACAATTAGCCTTTGGATTATCTTGAAAAGTTGTCAATTTAAGCAGAGGTCCATTTGTTAACCCTTAAGGAGAGAGAAAATAATTGTACCATTTTGAAGAATCACATACATTGTAAAAAATTAACTATTTTCCATTGTGAAAACTATTAATTTTTTTTTTTTGGAACTCAATATTTTTTTTTTTAATCATCCAGACCACTTACAAATTAGATGCCAATCTGTACATTGAGGATACTGGATATCAATTAAAAGTATTTGTTTGTTTTTTATTTTAAAATCTTGGTAATTTTATGCAAAGCTATTAGCAAAGAGTTAAAATGTTATTAAACATAAAGTAATAATCAAAATTTTTCTTTTTGCTCAACCAAATAAATAGGCATAGTATGCTTTATTAACGTATATAACTAATGTTTGATTATAGATCTTTACAGTTGAGTTCACCATAATTTTAATATAACATATTCAGTTTAAATCTACAAGTTGTATAGATCAATATCAATTATTACTAACATTAGTTATTAATTTTCACTAGGAAAAAATGCATACAATTTCTAGAACTAGGCAAATAAAATTTGTTAAACACTAACACAATAACAAATCACAATAAACCAAAAATAAAGTTTAAATTTAAAAATTGTAATATGATGTGTCAACTGATAATCATTTAAAAAAATATTATTATCATTATGATAGAAAAAAAATTTGGTTTAAAAATTTAGATTTTAAAGCTGATTTCAGTTTTCATCAACTTCTTGTTCATGCTCCACATCAATAAACAATTTCATCATAAGCAGTAGCTTCTTGGTATAGTTGGTATTCATTAACAAGATCATTCATGTTTGATTTGGCTTCAGCAAATTCCATCAGATCCATACCTTCACCAGTGTACCAATGTAAGAAAGCCTTGAACATGGCCGTGAACTGTTCACTAAACCTTTTGAACAAATTCTTGAATTGCTGTTGAATTACCTATGAATGTGACAGACATTTTTAAACCTCTTGGAGGAATATCACACACTGCTGTTTTGACATTATTATGGATCCATTCAACAAATTGGCTGGAATTTTTGTTTTGGATGTTCAACATTTGCTCGTCAACTTCTTGCATGGACATGCGACCACGAAACACAGCTGTTACAGTTGGATAACATCCGTGTTGTGGATCACAAGCAGCCGCCACCATGTTCTTGGCATCAAACATTTGTTGGTTAAGTTCAGGTACAGATATCGCTCTATATTGTAGGCTTCCACGAGAAGTTAAAAGGGCAAAACCAGGCATAAAGAAATGTAACCTGGGGAACAAAATCATGTTTAAGGCAAGTTTTTGTAGATCAGCATTTAATTGACCAGAGAACCGAAGTGGTCACTCAGGACATAGTCAAAGAGACCAAGTGATTTAAATCACCATATGTAGGGGTAGTAAGTTTCAATGTACAGAAACAGATGTCATACAAAGATTCATTGTCAATGCAATATGATTATTCTGAATTTTCAATCAATTGGTGTACTGAAAGAGTGGCATTGTAGGGTTCTACAACAGTATCAGACACTTTTGGAAAAGGTACAACGGAATATGTATTCATAATTTTATCATGATATTCTTCACGTATTTTGGACATCAATAATGTTCTTGATTCAGAACCAGTACCATCACCCAAAGAATGTGTCAATTGTAAACCTTGTAGACAACTACAGTTTTCAGCCTCTTTCCTGAAAAATACATTTCACCATTATTATTATTAATTTAACACCAAAATTACTAAAAGCAGAGGGGTATTAATTAATCAAATAAAAAATTGTTTAAGTGCTCTTTACAATTGGGATAAAAAAAACTCAAATACAATAGGATTTAACATACTACTTGGCTAAATGAGTATAAATATTCAAGCATAAAATAACATTATTCAACAATACCTAATTATAAATTAATTCCTACACAATGCATATACCGCATATTAGAAATGAAATATTTAATCATTAAAATATGTTACTTTTCACATATTATAAACATACAAAAAAATTAGTATAGATAAGAAAGTATTGAACCTAACTATAATAATAATTACAAACTTTAAAACAAATATACATATTTAAACACTAATGGGAAAAAAATAATCAGTTGCTTAAGAATATATTAAATAACAAATAAGTTTAAGTTATACTTACATAACAACATCAAATACTGAAGTTGGAAGTTCAGCACCATCTGTGTAATGACCTTTTGCTTAGTTGTTCCCAGCACCCGATTGTCTGGTCTCAAAATTTGTCCATAAGGTCCAGATCTGACAGAGTCCATGGTGCCAAGTTCCAAATCAACCAAAATCGCACGGGGAACACACTTTCCACCTTTTAAAGAAATATCAACATTAATAAATTATTCAACATGGTACAGAATGTTTTTGGGTGTCTTGTGGGAGTAAATTAAATTAAAAATATCTAATATATTCAAGATACTTAATACAAATATAAAATAGGTATATGTTGTATATTTTATATAATTTAAAATTAATTACATGTCAATAATAATATTTTTTAATGTGCAATCATAATACATGTTTTTAATTAGGTAAAAGCTATGGCGGAACAAAACCATTAAAAAATAATTCATATAAAATGATAATTCTAATTCTAAAAAGGAATACCTGTGTTGTTAAATTTTTTTGTTTTTCGATTCTAAAAGAAAAACAATAACATCAAAATCTATTTTTTTGTGAAAATGGGCATAAGTGTAAAGATAAGAGCATTAGTAAAAAAGTATTATATTCACAGAAATTAAAATAAGTACAACACGGAAAACATGTTGTAACAATACAACTATATCAAGAAATAGAAAGTAAGTAGAATAAGACAAACAACCATTGTATAAAATTATACTAATTAACTAATAATACACTTAATTAGAGTAGTTATTTATGTGATAGGATATGGAGAATCTTTAGTTTGTGGGGATCGTGTGCTGCAATCTCTATAGTTCAGAGCGTATTTAATATGATGCTTAATTTAATTTCTGTATAGTGTTGGAGTATAAGTTTCAGTTATGTATTTTTAATAAAAAAACAATCTACCAACCTGAGACCTCATTATAATATACATTAATACCCTTCAACTAGAGATCAGAGTCTCTGTGGTAGGCTCCTACTTGGTCGATACAATGTTCATCAGAAATTATTTCACAAAACTTGAAATTAGAAAAAAATATTTTCCAATAATTGAACTTAACAATTTTAAAGGAGAATAACAAAATATTTAATTGACAGTACAACATTACTAATATTTACCTTGGCTCCTATCTGATTTTCGCATTAACCGGTTTGAATGTGTACGATTTCCCTCATTTTTGTAGAATGTGTTGGCTTGAATAAAAAAAAAAAAAAAAAGATTGTAAAGTACCAAAAAACAACGAGCTTGAACCTCAAAGTAACAAAAATAAGCGTCTGGTCAAATCAATATTAGACAAGAAATAAGAATACTTATGACAAAATAGATTGGCAGCTGCAGAGCGCAGAGGGGTATATTCTTCCGTAAGCAGCTCACAGCACCTGTACTCCTGTGTAACAATTAATGAATAATGTTAGGAAACCACGATTAAAGATATACAAATTTTTTTATATTTTACCTGAGTTTTGGCCTGAATTCCACGTACATCAGAGAGATATTTGGTCTTCATGGCGTACATGCAGCAGGAGCACCGGTTCACTGTGCAGCCAATACATCATCGTTCTAAACAATCGCGCATTCATTAACAACCACAGACTTCTAAATTATAATATAAATTATAAAATATAGATGTCTGTGTTAACAACATAAATACATTGAACTAAAAACGATAACCATGGTGTATAGCATAAACCCAGTGTGCATGAACTAAGATAACTTAGATATATGGATATATATGCTATAAGTAGATATATATATATATATACTGAGATCATAGACAAGATATTCGATAATTCATTTTTTTCATGATAAATTCCGCATCGGTTTGTTCTATCGAATATCTTGAGATATATCACATAAATATTAAATTTTATCTATATACTTTTTCTTTAATCAGTATCCGCATAGGTCACTTTATTCACGATTTTTGCCCTGATAGCGAGAGAAAAATAATGTCCTTAAAAACTTAAGACTGAATAGACTTACGTTAAACTAAACTAAATGTAATTATAAATGTATTAATGTATGATTTGTTGCACAATCGTCATTTATTGGCTAGACTGAGCTCGACGGTTTTTAAATTTCAACCATTGATTATAAATAATAAAATATAAGTAAATAAAGTATTAATAATCAATGTTTCAACTGTTATGGCATCCACTATTTCACATAGGTATTCTCTCACTACCATGGTTGTGGTATATTCAACCGTGCCACGAACCAGTCTCTTATCAGTTATGTTTATTATCTGTGACAACCACTTTACACTTGTTCATAAAAAAGACTTGTTGCTAAGTCTTGTGTTTGTGATTCTGATTTTTGTTCAACGTAGATGTAAGAAAAGCCAACAATTAATACTCGAAAACACCATGGTAATTGATCTGCTTGTTTTACTAGTGTAATACATTTATTATGGGTACAAAACTAATAACAGTGTTTGGGGGTGCTCGAGTGTACTATTAAAAGTATATGTATTATTGGCGTTTCACTAAAATCCCCAAAACTTGAGGCTGGGGCTGCTAGTTTTAATTCTATAACCATTGGCATTCTTGAGATTTGCATCTATCATCTGCACTTTTATTGAATCTATGCAAAACCGATTTTACAGATTGTAGATTTAATTTCGGACGATGATTCATCCAGCAGTTCATCCGACAATTCACCCAATAATCCATCCGCATTGTTCAAGAAAAAGTTCAAATGTTACTCAGTGGCGATGCTCCCAGGCAACTTTCGAGAAGACGTTGAGTACGGTGGAAAAAGTAAGTAATTTGTAACTTTTTTATTTTGTTTCTTGTTGTTTTTTCCATGTTCACTGCGGCGTTTTGAGATACCCTGGGTAAAATATGTTGTTCATTGTGTTATCCTACAAAACTGAAATAAAAGACCTTAGGAAATCTATCTGTGCGCTAGCCTTGACCATAACTTTTAATTTTTATACCATGTGTTTTAATTTGTTTTTAATAAAAATGTATGATTTTTAGTACTAATGCCCCCATCAACTCTGAATACTTTAACTCGATTGAATATAACCTTTCCTATGTTGTTCAAACTGTCCAACAAAATAAATAAGAAGCAAACACATTGTGGAGTATTAGAATTTGTTGCAGATGAAGGAAAAATATACATTCCATATATGGTTGGTATTGATTTGTATATTTTTTTAACTATGACAATATTTTCTACTTTCTCAACCAACTTGAATGTTAATATTGTTTCTACAGATGATGCAAAACTTATTACTAAATGAAGGCGATCAAGTAGAGGTTAAAAGTGTTTCATTAGAAGTAGCCACATTTTCAAAATTCCAACCTCAAAATTCTGATTTTTTGAACATTTCCAACCCGAAAGCTGTTTTAGAACATTATTTGCGCAATTTTGCTTGTCTTACTACTGGTGATATAATAGCAATAAAATACAATGAAAAAATTTACGAATTGCTTGTTATGGAGACAAAGCCAAGTAATGCTGTCAAAATAATTGAATGTGATTTGAATGTGGAGTTTGCTACACCGGTTGGTTACGAAGAGCCTACAGTTGAAAAAAAAGATACTGCAGAAGAAGCTATGGTTGATCCTGTTGATTTAATGCCAGAACCCACTGGTTTTGTGGTTTTCAATGGTCCAGGTTACAGATTAGATGGAAAAAGTGAAAAAGATGACACTGGAAATAAACCAAGTAAACCTAAAGCATCATACCAAAGAGGCATACCAGATTATGACTACACTGCAGGATCCATACGATTCTTCAGAAACATTCCTCCTGTTACTGAAGATGACAAAGTAATAACTTAATTAAATTGTTTAAATACTAATGTATATTATTCACTGAGCAAACCAAAGAAGTTCTTACAATAATAGAAATATTTTTTTTTTTGAAAAATTTTTTTAGGTAAAAGATAGGTCTAATCTTTTGATGTTATCTCATTAAATAGATAGAAAAGTGGACTTATATTGTTCTTTAGTTAAAGCTCATTTTGAAAATTTTTATTATTTTTAAAAAGTTACCTAATTCAAAAACATTTTGTGCAATGGCTTTAAATGGTCTTACCTATGATCACTTTTTTGATTAGAAAAAGCACTCCAGTTTTTACATAAGATACCACAAACAAATTATGCGTTTGGTATTCAGTTGGTCTTTATTTGAAACAATTTTGTTTTTATTATTATTATATTGTTAAGTTTGGTTTTGAGTTAATTTAAAATTACTCTGAATAACTTGAAATTCTTGCTGCACTGGGTATGTAAATACTAACATACAGATTAAATGATTCTTTGCAATTTTCATATGTTATTTGAATGGATGACCCACTGAGTTTGTTCAGAATTGTAATTTTTTAAGCAACCTGTTTTTTACAGATTTAGGCGAACTACCACTACCATACCAGTAACCTGCCCAAACATAGTTATGTCAACAAGCTTCCCACCCAACCTAAGTTATATCCCTGTAAAACTGAAATGATTGATTATTTATTTTAAGAGAACTGCTCTTTTTGTTTTAAATTAAATAGGTTTTCTGTATATGCAAAAATATATTTATAAAACAAATAATTGTTGGATATTAACGCAATCAATCTATTTTGTTTGTAAATTATACTTTTGAAAATAATTTAAAATTTAAAAATGTTGATTACATTAGTATTTGAATATTTCTTGCAATTATATTTCAATTTTTTTAACACATTAATGATCAATTAACTTCTTTTTTTTTTTAATAAATAATATTCTGTTCAAGGTACAAGGTGTGTAAAAGCAATATTTATAGTAAATTATCAGTTTATTATTTTTGACTAATTTTTAATAATTTAAAACTTGCCTGTTAACAGTAGTTAGTATTTTTCACATAATATAATATGCAATAAAAAAGAAATTGATTAGGCTACATAAATTAATTATTATTACAATAAAATATTTTAATTTGAACCGAATTAAACAAAATAATTTTTATATGTCTTTTACCACTAACCATAATTCTGTATTTTGGTTTAATGAAAAAAAGTTACTAATTTATGGTACACCTGATTAAATGATAGAATCATAGTGTGGCTAGTGAAAGAATGCCTTGTACCAAAAAATATGTATCTATAAAATTTTGTTTATACTTGGATTTTGCTTTTTTACAAATTTTATGTAAGTTATTAAATAATATAAAATCAATAAATGAGATAAAGTCACTTAAAATGTTTTTAAAGTTTATTGCAACTTTACAACAAAAATTCAATTAAATAAACAATTACGCATATTTTTTTTAGTATTTTTTTTTTTTTTTAATAATTATTTGGTTTTTATTTCAGAATTTTTTTTTCTTCTAAAAATTTGGGCTGATGATAACAGCCCTATAACAGCAGTTGGTTGGTTTAATTTAAAGATCATTTTATCAATTATTTTTGTTTACGCTGAATCTTTACAATGGTAATTTTTCATCAAATATTGCAGTAGATATTTTGATTACAAGTACTTATTTTCTCTAGTTTTCATGATTTAATTAATATTGAAAAAATATTAACACCATAATAATTTGTGAAAAGTATATGGTTTTTTAAAATTTTCAAAATAAAACTGAGTTTATACAAAAGTTTGAAAATGTGGCCTGAGAAGCTGGCACATCCAAAACCAATAACGTAGGACATTGTATAGTATCATACGAGAGCTGTATGCATGTGTCAAGTAGTATAATATAAACCATACAAATTTCTTTTTGTGCAATACTTTGTCTGGTACCGACTCCAAAAATAATTGATTATTGTATTTTTAAACAAAATATGTTTGTTACATTTTAGTGCAAATTGAGTTAGGTTAGATAGGTTTTTGCGAAACAAAACATTCTTTAAATAACTAGTACAGTACTCTACAACTCTAGCCGGTATTTAATTAACTTTTGATTTACAGAATAATGCAATTTACTAATTTATTTTTATTATATTTCAGAATGAAAATCAAAATGAATTTAAAGCTTTCTCGGGCACTGGTTCGATTTTGAGGGCAAAATTAGAAGAAAAAAAAAACGAAAAAAACGAATGATAAAATTATTTCTTTTTAACTGTGAACACTAAAATGTTCTAATAAAACAGTATATTATTCTAAAATGTTATTTATTTTGTGAGAAACTATTTATGTTTAAGTCGTATAAAACTATTTTGTGTTTAATGAATAGTTGAGTAGGTACAATATTATTTATAACAAACTTTAAAAAAAGAAGAACAATCCCAATTTTTCAGTTATTTTTTTTCTTATTTTATAACCACATTGATATCAATCAAATTGGATAATTGGTTTTAAAATATCTTAACTTTTCTTAATTTAAATGTCTGAACTTTTGCAGGGTGGTTCCAAATATTTTTTAGTTTAAATTGAATCATTTGTTGTCAAACAAAAGTGTAAAAACTAATTTATCTATGCAATCTCGTCATCTTACTCAGTACTGTTGAGTATTTTTATAACAACATAATTGTATTATATTCTATATAGAGTATAATAGAACCCATTCCGTTTGTATTATAAGTCAGCAATTATTTTACCATAGGTAATGTAAAAAAATGCAATAAGTACCTACTCTAAAAATGAATGAAATAAAAAATATAGTAATATAAGCTATGAAAAAAAAAAAATTAATAACAATAAAAAATATTCTAAATTTTGCCCCAACAAAACACACCCACCCAATTGTGTTTGGCCAAACAGTTGTTTGCGCTGCGCAGTTTAAATTAAACACTACAACACAATACAAATGCCAAATTACTCTACTCAGTTGCACATCTACTACTAAATAATTTTATCCAAAAATTAATTTCTCAGTTCACTATTTTTAACGTGAAGTGAGTGTTTTTTATTATTTAATTATCATCATTTAATACTCTTCAATAACCTTTTATTATTGGTGTTAGTTCCAGCCAATACATAAAGTTAAAAATAAATAAATGACCTAGGTACCAAAAATGATTTTTTCTCATATGACATTATACATACGATTCTGTATATTATAGTGTCTTGTAGGAGCTTATACGTCACGCGCGTGACAAACAATATGTACGAGTGTGTCTTTCATTCGTTCCTAAGACCATCTTGTATAACATATTTGACTCCATTTCTCCAAGTCTTCTGCCACCTCCCTCCAGTTTGCTTTTGGATCTGTTGCCTTAACGTCTTCACACAATCCTCCCATCTAAGACGTGATCTGCTTAGAGGTCTTTCTCCTATCGACTCCTCATCAAACACTGCTTCTATCATTGCATTATTTTTTATCCAGGCATATACGACCCACAGTAACATTTTTTTTGCAGCTTCCGGTCACTTGTAATCCACCACGGTTTTCGGAACATGTTTGTAAGTTCCCCAAGACCTCTTATAAGACATACAAATTTTATTATTTTTTTTATTCTATACTTAGGCTGGTACAGACTCCAAAAAGAAGTGATTATCGTATATTTTTAAATAATAGTAATTAATCGTCCCCCTCCCCCCCGAATTCTCTGTAAATTAAAACTCGATGGCAGGGATGTTCCTTAGTCACCCAACATTAAATATCTCGGTTCTATTTTGGACATAAAACTTAGGAACATGAAACTTTCATTTACGACTCTCGTATCACCTCCAAATTACAATGGCTACCTGCAGAGGCTAAAGATATTGTACCCCTTGATGAACCGGCAATCTAAGCACTAAGCTGGAAACGCTTGCTCGTGTTGTACATAGGAAAATTATCTAAATGCAGTGGTGTTCCATAGGGTATATTACATGTACGCCGTATACTCTGAAGATATTTTTACAAAATCATGGGTACCGCGTATACTCTCAAGACTCAAATACTGCACAAGGGGAAAATTTTGGTTAAAAATGGTAAAAAACGCTTTTGAAAGTAAATTTAGTTTATTTTCGAAATTAATTTAAACAATTTATTCGCAATTCGCCAATATACCTATGCAAATATTGTAGTAAATTCTAAGTTTTTAATAGCCAAAATAGTACAGACAATAATGTTGTTAGATAGGTCCTCACATAATATGTGCCAATTATGTTCGATATATTATGTTATATATATATATATATATGACGCGATTTTTTTTTATCAATACATTTAATTTAATTTCATAATTTTCGTATGGAAGTATAAAGAAGATATTTGTAAAGTTTGGTTTTAATTTCTTTAATATTATTGACACGACTTTTATATCGTAATTCATAAAAAAATATTTGTGTTGCATTAAATGTTGATGTTTTGGAAAAAACCGGAATTACTCTATAGGTCACTGTTTTGGAAGGTTTATATAGAAGTTGTATACTACATCTGTAAGCAATTAAAAATTAATAACAAATATAAAGATTCTGAGTGAGCTCAGTGACTCAAATAAAGAAATTAGTCACAAAGTTTAGTTTTGTTTATCAATTTAAATAACGTGTGAAAATTTCAAACCATTTGGACCTTTATTTTAAGTTATTACGTTTTTGGTATCAACTGCATTGATTTCATTGTTATAATCAAAGTAACACCGTTTTTCGATACTTTTTTTGTGCGCGATCGGAATCTATCGGGTGGATTTACGGAGTCAGACAGCAAATTTTGTACTACATAAAACATTTAATTTTCAAACCTTAAATAACAAATTTGTGATAAGTACGAATTTTTTTTCCAAAAACAGTCAAAGGTATGACTAATTTTTGAAAATTTTACAACTTAAAACAACTAAATATAAAAATTGTAACTACGGATTTTCGAATTTTTTTAGTAGCGTACGTATGTAGGAAGCCTTGTATTAAATTTTCAAAATTTTTTGTGGAAAATTAAATTTTTATCGAACGAAAGTTACAAAAAAAAATGAAAATTTTTGAAATGGTCAAAGTTCTAGTAGTTAGCTCAAAAATTTTCGAAATTTCTTGAAATTTTTAACAGATTTGTATCTTACCAATTTTAATAGTATGTGAAAGTATCAGCTTTTTCCGATCGTTACTGTCGAAGTTATGGCCATAAATCTAAATAAATTATGTCGAAAACACGATTTCTGTAATTTTTAACGTTTTTTTCTTGATTGTTGCTTAGTTATTTTATATTTAGTAAGGCGATTTGTAACTTTTCAATATTTTTTACGCTTGAACCTATGACCCCCCAGCAACCGGAGCACTCGCCATCTGTGTCCATTATATACCATTAGAGGTA
>CM029361.1:27544672-27608513 GCA_017140985.1 Hormaphis cornu | reverse complement strand
AAAAAAAAAAAAAAGAAAAAAAGATAGTAATACTACTGTGTAAAACTTCTATAACCCAAAGTTGTGTAAGCCGATTTCCAAAAATGTTTATCTACATTTTATATGTACCTATATAATGTGTTCATATATATTTTTCAGATTGTATTGAAGTCTGGAGACTCTGAAATAAAATTTAAAAGTTTTATTAAAAAAATAATTTGTGAAACTAAACTGTTTCAAAGCAGAAATTTTTTTAAAAAAGTTAAAAATTTTTCAAAACTGTCCCGAATTCACACACTGATTCATTGAATCTTAACGATATTATGTGAAAATTTAAAAATCACTCGTAGCGTTTTTAGAAATTTAGATTTTTTTTTGTTTTTGGTTTTGGTATAGAAGTCTATAACTTAGAAAATAATCATAAGTTAAAACAACTCCGAATAGTACACGTTAAGTTAAAAGATCGAAGATGCCCTCCTCAGAAGTCAGAATCTACAAATATTGAGGATAGTGGAGACACAAACCACTCTGTATAGGTGAACCTATAGTGAACAAATACTTGATCAAGTCTTTGGAGGAAGAGACCAAGCGGTTGACGGTACGAGAAGAGTAATGGCAGTAAGCGGTGACCGCGGTTGTTTAGATAACCGTGGCGGTGACACGTACAAGAAGAGGTAGAGAACTATTGGTTAAGGCTAAAGGGTAAGTTTTACAGGAGTGTGATGAGACCAATCATGTTGTGTACCTATACGATTCGGAGTGTTGGGCGGTTGGCAGGAAAATAGAACAGAACAGGTATGGGTGTATAGACGAGAATGCTTAGCGATGGATGAGTGGAGTAACTATGGAGAATAATATAAGATACGAATGTGTAAGAGGTGTTGTATTGGTGTTGCGTCAACAGTGGACAGGATTAGGGAAATAAGACACAGAGACGGTTTGGACGCGTGCGTAATATAGGGAGAGAAGAAACTAAAGCAGTAAAGAGCGGTAATGAACGTTGAAGGAAAAACAAATTAGAGGAACACCGAAGAAGTGATTGATACGGACACAATAATCGAAAGAGATATGAGTAATGTTAGTGTGTGCGTGTGAATGGTTGTGACAAGTGTGCAGGGATTATCGGACAAGGGTTGTCGAATAGCTGAGGGTAGAAAAGCGAAGAAGGACCAACGTAACAATTCTAAAAATGTAAAAACGATTTTGAGCTGAATCCTACGGGTAGGTCGGGCACCGTTACGATGGTAAAAGATGAACGAAAATCAAATGCTCCCTCGCTGCATATAGTCGGCGGTTTTGTCGGCCAACACGGCCGCGGTTTCCACATCGGCGACGGTCGGTTTCGCGGTGCCACCCACCCCGTTCATCACTATGCCGGCCACCGCGTCAAAATGCTCGCCGGTGCTTCGCGTGCCTACGGTCGACACGTACTTGATGAGCCCGTGCGGTTCGGTGTCAGCCCCGTTGGCCACCTTGTCGACGGTCGTGATGAGCGCGTCGGCGAGCAAGTGGCCGGCCACGGCGCCCGGTGGACCGGCCGCCATGGCGCCGACCACGGCCCCCGCGCTCGACGTGGCCATCTTCCACGCCAGCCACCCGTGGGCCGCTTCGCCCGTCATCATATGGACGAGGCCCTTCGCGTGGCCCAACAGCGGCGTGCTGTCTATCCACACCTCCGCGTTCCGGGCGAACTTCTTCTGGACGTCCCACGCCCTGGCCGGGTCGCCGGTCGCCAAGTAGTATACGGACAGGGCCTGCGACGTGCCGAGACCCTCGTGGAAAATGTTTTGCTGGGTGGCCACCGCACCCGCGGTGTCCCCGGCCAGCCACTGCACACCGGATTTCAGTTGCGAGATACCGGGCAATATGTCCCAGAGAGGTGCATTAGCGAACACCGCAGCGGGCGCAGTTGCCGCGACCAGAGCCATTATGAACGCGGCGCGCGTCATCGTATCCCGCGTACCACCGTCGCCGTTCCTGTGAAAGAGAAAAAAGTGTACCGAGTTATACGAGGGCAGTAGTAAACGGCGAAACGCAACCTACTGATAAAACAGCTGTGAATACCGTGAAGTAACCTTCTAGTGTGAAACGTTTTACTTCGATGAAAACAATGCCGAGCACAACGAAATCGTGGAAATAGTACGTACAATCCAGGCCCATTTGTTCCCAATCGGCTGGGAAGACGTGGTGGGACGGCGATTTTTTTTTATTCAAGAACAACGGGGACCGAGAAATTTTTCAAAAACAGTTGTTAAAAAAAAACGAATGAAAAATTGAAGCAACAGTGCCTACATAATATTTCGATTGATACGGAGAGCTTATTCGACTTTGAATGATGAAATTATTGTATATAAAAAGAGACGCAATGTGTAAAAATCGGAATTTAGGTATAACACCTATACATTTTATCTAATAGAGAAATTAGTTACAAAGTGTAGTCTAGGTTATTAATTTAAACAACGCGAGAAAGTTTGAAAAACCGTTTGGACCATTATTTTTTAGTTATTACGTTTTCCTATCAACCGTGCGTAATCCCGTTGACACAACACCGTTTTTCAATACTTTTTTTTAGTGCGCGTTCGGAATCTATTGAGCCGATTTTTTTGAAAAATTTTCTTTTTTTGTCGGACAGCAAATTTTGTTTTACATAAAATATTTCATTTTTAAAATCTCAAATAACAAATTTGCGCGAGTTGCGAGTTTTTTTTTCCGAAAATTGTCAAAAGTATGACCGATTTTCGAAAATTTTCCAAGTTATAAAAATAATCGTGACGACGGATTTTCGAAATTTTTTTTAGCAGCATACACCTACGTATTCACACGTCGGGAACCTTGTATTAAATCTTCAAAACTTTTTGTGGACAATTGATTTTCTTATCGAACAAAAATTACGAAAAAAAATGAAAATTTCAAAGTTCTATACTCGGAGGGTTGTACGTAGAATTTCGTTACGGTATAACATATAGGTATACATACATATATATATATAGGATAACAGTGGGAACACATTCAAAATTTAATACGAATCAAAAAAAATCATCGGCAAGTACCTTTTTCCTCGCGTTTTTCTTTTTTTTTCAAGTATAGTTCTTCTACAACGACAGATATTACGTTCGTGAGCGCGCGGGCGTAGTTGATGTTACTGCACACTTTACACTGCAACGTCACACTGTTGTGTTTACGTGTGCGACGATTACCGAACCGACTTCTTATACGACTGTAATGCGCGATGTGGATTGTGAAAAGTGAATGTTCCACGAGGCTGCACTTGACCAACAACTCCAACGACCGGCCGATGCACACGTAAACGAACGACTGCATCAGTAAGCCTATCTATAGATCGTTAAGAACTGCAGAAGACCAGCTGCATTCGGCGGGTATTTTATTTGGGACGTCTCCTATACGTTGACACCTTCGATTTCCTCCACTACTACAGCTGCCTCATGCTACATGGTACCTTCTACCGGACGCCACGCCCGTAAATGAGACAAAATACGCATAAATATAATACGCGATCACTACTATATATTTTACTACAAAACTGAACTGTCGCGATTACACTTTATTTAAAATAAATAGCCGGGAACACCACTCTTGGGCTCGGGGGTAGTTTGACGGAGTGGCGACTTGGGCGGATCATCGGTTTGCGAGTTCGAACGCGCCGTTCAATATCCGAAAACGACGATCGTGGTCTTCGAAAAAACGGTTCAGCTCAGACAGTAGTAGTCTCTAGTACCTCCCCTACACCAGTACGTCCTGGTATATTTTTCGAGAGTTTCAATTTTCTACGCTCGGTTCAAAAGTTTTCGAAATCCCTTCAAACTTTTATCAAACCTGTAATATCGCCCACCCGTTTGAATATTGTGTTAAAGTTTCAGTTCGTTCCGACCATTATTTTGGATGTTTTGGCCAAAAAACTAAATCAACACGTCCGACGCCGGATTTGGCGATATCGCCGTTTTCCGCTCGCAACTAAAAAAAAAATCAAAATATCAAAAAACACTTGAAAATAAAATAAAATTTAAGTACCAACTTTAACGCGGTGTTCATTCGTGACGATAGGAGCACTTTTTCTACCCGAAAACGTCATTTCACCCGTAAGATTCTTGATTTTTTTTTTTTTGGGCTAAAAATCAAAAAGTAAGCGTAATTTTAAAAAAAAGCTTCGACCCAAGTACCACCTAATGCCTATCAGGAACTCAAAACTTTTAAACGAGTTTCCAAAAATATATTTTTTTTTCCATCAAACTAACAACAAGTATTTTGACTCGCTGAGCTTTCCGAGAGTTGTAATTTTTCTAAATTTGCCCAAAGATTCAATTTAAACATCAAACTTCCAAACCGGTGGCCAGTGACCCACCCAAATCTGTGACTCACTCTAAAGCAATGCCGTTACAAACTTTCCGTTCTATACATAGACTCTCCTTTCTTTTTTTTAATAGAAACATAAATTAGTTGAGGTAACTTTTTTCTTTGTTAAACGAGAAGTAGTTTGAACATTACCTACACAGTTTATGGACTACAGTTATTAAGTAAAAAAAAATTAATTGAAAAAACATAGCTCGTCACAACAAAAAATACAATGTAAGGCATTTTTGCGCGACATTAAGAAAGGGGCACTTATTTTTTCACAGCCTATGGGCACCATAATATGTTTTAATCCAGGCCTGCTGCTGAGGTTATAACTCCTACCATCGATTATAAATACAAGTAATCAACGGTCCTACTCATGTTACCATTAATATCGTGTTGTTACTTGTTCCAAGTTACTTCACCATAAAATCATGCTAACCATGTACAAAGGTTTATTATTCTCTCGCTTCCCAACTTCACCTCTCATAAACAAAATCGTTGACACTTCACACATAAAATTCCATAGCTAAATAATGGCTATGTATTTTGTAAAATAGATTGCAGCTACTGAATAACGATCATGAAAATAGATTCTTATTTTTAGTATCAGTCATTATCTTGCCAATCATTACATTTTGATAACAATATAACATATTATTATACTACCTACAATCTGTAATATAATATAGGTAGGTACCACCAAAATTTAAAGAAAGAAAATTTATTTCATTATTACAATTTTTTTTTTTTGTTTCTAAAACATAAAAAACTTACAGACAGATGTTAAATTATTATGAATCAAATGAGTAGGGGGTACATGTTGTTTCCAATACCTACATTAAAACTTTACAAACTGCAAACTTCGATTAGCAAAAAAAAAAAAAGTTTTTTTTTGTAATATTACAATCCATCTCTTAATGGCGATCCTTGTTCATACCTTGAAACTCTAATCAATAACTACTCTTTCACATTGTTTAAATAAAATGATGACATTGGTGGCTCTATTGAATACATTTATTTTATCTTATTTCATACATAGATTACATAACATTTTATTCATGATTATATCGATCATAATTAATATTTCTACTATTTTTGCACATACGTGTGTACACATACGTATACCTAGACTTGAATTTTGGAGATGTAAAAACTAAAAAACGTATTGATTGGTTGGCTAAAGCGGATGAAAGAGTCTTTCAAAATTTGTACTTCTCATAAATTTTGGAGGTATTAACCTGGGCCTCTCTCTTGACCGCTCTCCTACGTGTGCTTTACTTCTTTACGCCAGTGGTGTATCCATGAGGAACAAAGATAAATTTTTACCAGAAATTATTCCAGTTTTTTTAGAATTTTTTGAATAAACAAGTGTAAGAATAATAAATCAAAAGTGTTAATAATGTATAATATGAAAATGTTTTATTGCTAGTTATAGGTTATTGGCTATTATCAGTCATCTAGACGCAAAATACTTGTACATAAACCTATCTAAATTTACATTATAAATCTAACAAACATTTTATTGACATTAAAACAAAATAGCAAAAAAATTTCATTTACACAAATAGGTGTACTTACATCTAGTAAATTGAGAAAATATTAATTTTGACTAGGTATGTCTTAAAAAATAAAACTTAAAATTAAATTAGCTAGTAATTATATAATAAAAAAAAAAAAAAAACTTTTGATTTAGTTTGAATTTTTTGGATATGGGTATTTTTAAATGAATATGTATCACTAAGTACATAACTGATTTTGATAATTTAGTACCTATGAAGTTCTATAAAATCCTATAAATTTGTAATTTAAATACTAAATGCAAAAATATTACATTCAAGGATTATAATAGATAATGCAGTACAATACAAATATAAAAGCCGGGTGGGAACATATTAGATTTTAAAACAGATTTAAAAAAAATATTTTTAAACATAATGTATGTGTTAAATATTTTGTGCTTTTACTTATTATTTTAGTCTTTTTATTTGATTTTTTTTCAATTTTAATATTAGTTGTTTGTTGTTCCACGTCAAAAATTTTTCATAATATTTAATCATCAGTTGAGGATAATTTTCATTAACAAATGTTTTATTGACTATTTCTGTCTCTTCAATATTTTGGTATCTAACAACACATGCCCAGTTGCCAAATTCATCTTGAACAAGATTTATGATTTCTATTGGAATTTTTTGTATTCTATAAACATTTATACATAAAATAGAATTTATTAGGTAATAGGTATGTTAAAATCAATTCATAATTTAAACCAAAAAAAAAAATGGATTTTTAAATGTTTTATTTAGGTGGGCTAGTACTATTTTTGTCATAATTAAATAGGTTTGATTGATTGAATTGAAATAAATGTATTGATAGTTTATAAATGTATAAATTCAAATTGTATTTTATTTCAAATTAGTAATTAAGAATTAAATCTTGGTATAACATTTGAAAATGTAGTAATATTGAATTTTTACATTATCAATAATAATTATTAGTATTATAAAACAATATAATTTATACTAATATTATGTAAATTATTTTCTAGTAACTTTTTCTTACTCAGTTTGTGACGGTTCACTGTTGATTCCGTTTCTGAAAAAAAATTACAGTATTTATTAGTTAGTGAGTCGTACTTATATTTAATGAAATCCAACAGTAATAGAACAGTAGAAGATAATTAAAATTGTTAGATTATTATTTAAATTTAATTGACAGTTAAGAATGTATAGGTAGTACCTAGTATATTAATATTAGTGTTTAGTACTTTTAATAAATAGTACTATTGATTATTATTAATTGACATATATATTTGATTATTTATAGTACACAGTAGTTAGGGAATAATTATACACCTAAGTAACTATTTAAAATTAAAACTTAAATTGTTTGTACTATTATTTGACTGTGGGTGAATAAGCACTAGAAGGAACATAATGTATTGGTATAATGTGTGTTAACTATATAATATGTATGTTGACCCTTTTTGGACTATTTCGTTATAAGAGGACAGGCATATGGTTTTGTCATCAGTTTGTTTGTATGTCTGTCAGTTTTTTGCACAAGGAATACTTGTGATCAATCCTAACCAAATTTATTAAGCAGTCTCCCTAATAGACCCTGAGCATTGCCTGGTGATGAATTTTTTTATTCTGGTCTCATAATTGTTTTTGCAGATCAGAGTTCTTAACCGCACAATAATTATCGTACACGTGCAATAATGTTGGGTGTTTGTACAGTAATAATTTAAAACACCTAGGAATTTGCAGCTAGCTGCTAGAGCAACAGTTTTTGCATCAATATATATTGTTCAATAAGAATTACTGACCCTTTTTGTAATACTGACTCATGACTGTACAATTGTAAGGGGGAGAGGTTTTGAAACGGAAGATACTTCTGGGCAAAGTTGTAATAAAGCCAGATCAAAATTCTGTTTGCACATAATACGAACTCTACAAATATCAGTCACAAATTATTTGGAGTGGCGTATAAATATTCACAGGAAGGGTTAATGTTTTTCTACTTTCTCAGTTATTACTTTATAACTATATGTATAGTTATATACTCTATAACTAGTGACTAGAAAACTGACTTGTGTAAAGTAAAACTACTACTACAGCAAGTTTACCAAAGTTGTTAACAAATATGCTATTAAAATAGGGATCCATACATTTTGTATTTTACGAGACTGTGTTGTTTTTGAATCAAGTGTCCTAATATCCTAACAAAATATTCAGAATTTTAAATTAGAATGCCAAGTACCTAGGTCAAATAATATTTTTATTAGGCACTAAAAAATACTGTTAAACTAAAATTTACTGTACCAAATTTGTTCTTATTTGAATTACATAAAATATTATATGTATAGTTAATATCTAACCAAAAATATTTTTTAATATTCCATAATAATTGTTTTTAGATTCAATACAGTTTTAATACAATTTGTAAACAGTGTTTTATACTTCAAACATTCAGTATTTCAATACTAGACATTTTGTTGTTTTAATAGTGTGAGGAAAATCAAATGTTGCCTTGAGACAAAAACAATTATTACAATGAACTTGTAAAAGAAATGCTAGTTTAAGTATTTATTTTATTTAAGTTTAATTTATTTTAAGTATTTAAGTTTCAACTATCTTAACCAAAAATAATAATAATGCGGCGCTGCATACATTCCAGTGGCCTAGGTACCAGACAATAACTGTCTTAGAGAGCCAAGTTTATCTAAGACATTATGGTCAATGACTTTAGAAATGTTTACAGGAAACAAGAATTTAAGTTTTCAAAATTTGTTTTTGTCCCCAGAGCACTGTAGTTGCAAGCCACGCCACTGGTACACCCACGAATAATAAGTCAATACGCCTGCACCAGTCTTAGAGAATAAGGAAACAAACTTACGACTAAGTAGGTGTTACCGAAGACGTTACTTACGACTAATTAGGTGTTACTGGTTCTATTATTATTATAATTATATTTAAATCTATTTATGTTATTTATCTTCAAAATTGTATCTTATTCAATTTATTGTAATATCGATTTGATGTCAAGCCATACAAATAAAAAAAAATAGAAGGCGTGTTACAAAAGCGGCCAAAAAGGTGTAAGCGTCAAAAACGAATAAAATAAAAAAATAGGATCGCAACGCCATACGCGTAATTAATTTCCAGTCTACAGGCGATTGACAATTGGTACAATTGGGCAACGCGCCCTGAGATTGGCAGTTCAATAAAATCGTTACAATCAAGTCTCGTTTGAGCTTACCTGAAATTTCCGATTTTTTCTTCTTTTTCATTCGGGAATGAAGTGGTGAGATCGAAGCGAACACGTTTGCACGGACGTGCCGGCTCTCCGCTCGACTGCCAAGAGATCAAATTGCCCATCACAAATTACAAACGGCGACACGAATCAAGACAGCACCACAAACAACTTAAGAATAACAATAAGTTATCTGTGACAGCACCTTCGACTTGCTTGCACGCCACACGCACGACGAGTCGAAAATGCTTCCCGAGTGGATGAAAACTGAATCGGAGCACACTGGACAGTATTTACTGTATTTTAATGTAGTCAGATGTTATCGACGAACCTTGATGTTCATGCCAAGGAGTATAGTAATAGGTGCTGATAGGATATAGTCCGTGCTAAAGAGTAATATGATAATAGATTCCATGATCATTGCATACACACAGAATAGATTAAAATATGGCACAGACTTCCAAGGTTTATAGATAATATTATCTACCCTATTATCTATAAACCTTGACAGACTTCTATATTATTCTAGACAAGGGAATGATATGATCTATGGTACAATCACAGATAACATAAAAATCTGTGGAATAAGTTTGAATTTGTGGTGCATAATATATCGCTGTGTTTGCGGTAACATTGGAATCTGTGCTAATCAAATTACGTCATTGGTTTTTGTCACGATTATAGATAATCTATAATAATCGTTTTTGTTTTGTTCATCATTTTGTTAAATGGCGATCTGTGACTTTAGTCTTCATGGGTATAATCATTGGTTATGAATTATAAAGTTATAATTCATATTTCATAATCAATGGTATAATGATTTGAACCCATGGAGTAATAATGAATTATTAAATAATTGAATGCTGCTTGCGGAGCCCTTTTCACACATCCGCCCTATTGCTGGTTGGCAATGAAACTATATTTATGTACCTATACAAAAAAAAAAAAATTCTATACTTACGTACCACAGAAAATTTGAAAAAACTTTTCATGTTATCTGTGTACATAACATATTCATTAGTCTTTTTTGTTATTAGAGCTTATTGTAATATGTGAGCATTGTTAAGAATAAACTAACAAGTGCCTTACACATTATTCTTCATTTTTAATTTATTTAGTGATGTAGCTCTGGGGCAGTAACAAATTTTTTGCTCCCCAAACTTCTTGTTTCCTGTAAACGTTTCCGAGTTATAATACGAAATCTGGGCGAATAATGGCTTAAATACATTTGACGCCATGGGGCACCTTTTGTCCCCCTAATATCTACGTTGCTGATTTAGTTTTGATTGGTATTGATTAGGTATATTGGTGAAGTAATTTGAGTTTTAACTATAGGTACTTTTATTATTAGTAGAAAAATGGAAATACAAAATGATTACTTTGCAAATTAATTAAAATTATTTCATTCTGCGTGTATTTTCATAACTTTTTAAAGCTTTCACCAACAAAGTAGGTAAGTTCTTTTAAATTTATCACTTTCAGAATCTTTTTTTTATTTTTCACTACTACATTGAGTAATTGCAAAAACTTCAATAAAAAGATGTGTTAAGGCAGTTAGTTAACATATAAACGAACAAAAAATGTTGTACGGGGATAAAATTTTGGAGTATTTACACGTTAAAGTAAGCCACGTTTCTCAAGCAGTAAATTACTAAGCAGTAAATATAATCAAGAGGTGTTTAAGGTCTTGGATGTATGATTTTCATGGGCACCCTCTTGATATTTTCCCAAGATCTTTCTTTTAAATATATTCTTTACAAATGAATTATGACTGATCAAGCGCCTTATTAATTTTATTTACTTTTTTAATATATGTCATTATTTTCTTTTTATTATTTTATTACTTGTTCGTTCTCTAACCCATGTTTTATTAATTTTTCTCCAGATCTACATTTCCATTGGTTTAACAATTCAGTCTAAATGTATAATCTTATTCCTACTGTTGTGTAGTCGTAATATTTAATAATGACAATAATATTAACTTAGAAAATTTAAATTATTAATAAAATGGTTTATAAAAACTAAAAAATCATTCCCCATTTACTGTTACAATCAAAAATTAAGAAAAACATAAAGTACATTTATTATGTACTTTTGTATAAAAAAATATTTGAATTCTATGTATAATAAGTATACAATAAATTTAAGACGCATGATTACAGAATATTATAATTCTGACATGATTATAATCATAATATTATGTAAATTTTGTCATGTGGATCAGATTCTTATACTATTATTTTATAAAAAAAAACAATCCGTATCCCCATGCCAGATATGGCTAAAGTAGTTACCAAAATGTATTTTAAATACAAAATTAAATATAAAATGCATTTGTTGTAAAATGGTTGAAATAACAAATAAAAAAACAAATACAAAATTGCATTTTAAGTAGTGAAAATAAATAGAAAATGTAATGGTCAAATTTTTTTAAGTATTCAATATGAAATTAATAAATTATAGTTATGCTTAATGAACATATAACAAAGTAAAAAAAAAAATTGAAATTGGTAAAAATTATGTAGTTTTAGTGATTATTGATAACTTTAACTTTAAAATCCCAAAACTTAATTTTAAATACAATCTATTTAAAATATGCTCATATTTGCCAAACGAATTGTTGGTATGGACATGTATTCAATTATACAAATTATATTTTAGTATACGTTAGGTATTTTTTTTTAATCATACACGCATTTTATGTTAAAAATCAAAATTATTATTTTTTAACTTTTTTAGATGAGAACTTTTGATGTATTAATAAACGGGTAGCTTCACTAATTTATAGGAAAAATAAAAATTAATTGAATCTTATAAACATAATCACTTGTATACACAATATTTATTATAATATTTTATATTTATTTACACAAATCTAACTTTTTCATTTCTTTTCTACATGGAGGACAGTACCATATTCCTTTTGGTCGGCTTCTTAAACCAACACATTTAAAATGGAACCATTCAATTAAACACTAAAAAAGAAAAACATAAAAAAATATAACTAGACAATCTTTATGACATTATTAAATAATAATTGTAGACTACAGGTATGTTGTTTGGTTATGTTTACACTTGAATATTGACTCTGCATGATCTTAAGTAAGTTTACCATACATGTTACACCTTCTTCATAAATCATTGGTACTCTATTTGTTTCAATTCCAATTGTTGTTTACAATCAATATCAATGAATTTTCAATAAAATTTAAACTAATTAAAACTGAAGAAAACTTTTTAAATACATTTAAAGAAAAAAAGAAATCAAATTCTAAAAATGAAAGAAAATAATAGCTGGGTCACTTATGGTCGCATGGGTAGTTTGACAGAGTGGTGACTACGCTTTGGATGGATCATTGGTTTGGAAGTTGTGGTTCAACTGTATTATTTAATATCTAAAAACAATGATAAATTATCGCTTTTGAAAAAAAAACTTTTGAACAAAAAAGAGTCGCTGCTAGCCAACTATATTTACGCGGGTATCTAATACTACGTTTGACAGTGAAACAACTTTGAAAGTCATTTTATTAGATTTGATGAGCTTATTAGATAGTTAAAATCAGCTGGTGCAAAAATAGAAAATTATTATGTAGTTTTTCACCTACTTTTAACAATGCCTGATGCATACCACCATGTATAGAAACACTTTATATTGATGCTGTAATAATATAATTTGTAAAAGGTAGGCTTCTAGATGAGGAGGCAAAGAGAATAAACAAAAACATTAGATTTGATGTTTTTGAAAATCCATTACAGAATAGTGCAGCATTTAGAACTAAACCTAACAGTTACTTTCTTTTCAAATGTCATGGTCATCAACAGCAAATAATGTAACCAACCAATAATTGTAGAAATAGTGTTTTCATTTAAACCTGTTGAAGGAATAAATGATATTTTTTGGTATATTGATTCAGGATGTTTAGATCATTTAGTTAATCAAGAAAAATATTTTTCATCTTTGCAAGAATTAAAGAATCTAGTAAAATATTGGTGTTTCAAAAGCCAAAAGATGGAGAGTCTTAGCGCAACAAAAGTTGGGACAATACATCTTTTCTTCATTTTTGCCCTCGTTCCAACTATTTGGGGTCGGCCACCCTTGTTCTATACTTCCACTTGTGATCATTAACATCCCCTATACACACATTAACAACCCTCATATCATTTCCAATTGTTTCTAATCATCTCTTTTTTGGTCTTCCTCTACCTCTTTTTCCACCAATGTTCACCAACATTTGGTACAATACCTACAACATGGTAAAAATGTATTGTGTAAGTTTGAAAATGTGTACTATGTACCAAATTTATAGAAAAACTTACTATTAGTTGGAAAAATTGAACAATTAAATTTTAAAGAGGTATGTGGAAATGGGTTTGCTAGAATAATAAAACCTAATGGAAGTATTTTTGTACTTGCTCATAGAGTAAAGACATTAAAGTCTTTGCAAGGAACTGTGTAACTGATTAAGATGATACTATTTGGCATAAACAAATGGGACATCCAATTGGAAATTATCTGTATAAATTAAAGAATATGGACAGTGCTATGAATACATCTAAGATCTGCCAGACTTTTGTGAAATTTGTGTTAAGAATAAAAAGACAAGAGGACCATTTCATTCGAGATCCTTGCATACTCATCTTTCTTTACAAATTGTACATAGTTATGTTTGTGAACCAATATCACCTAAATCTTACAGTAAAAAATACTTTCTCACATTTATTGATAATTGTACGTGCTTTTCTGGTATTTATCTTTTGAAAACAAAAGTCAAGTACATACTTATTGTTTTAAGGTGTATAAAGCAACCGGCAATATATATTTTCTAGTTTGCCAAAAGACATATGAAGTGAAGTAGTGTTCACTGCTACTTATTTAATAAATAGATTGCCTTCATTGAAAAATGTAAATAAGACACCAGCTGGACTGTCGCGGACACGACTTTCGGGCCATTTTCACCGTTAAATTTAGTTTTTACAACTTAACCAGGACGTCGTACGTGCGCAGCGGTCGGAGCTCCATCGAGAATCGTTTTTTCCGAAGGCAACGATTTATTTTGTTGCCTTCGGAAATAACACGTTTGAACCACGATTCGCAAACCGCTGACCCACCCAAAGCGTGTAATCACCGCCACCACCCTCGCGATCTGCGGATCCAGATCTCGGGTATTTTTTTTTATTAAATTCGTATAGTACACACTGCGACGACACGTTTGATCGGCTGTCGCATCGCGATCGAACGATATTATTGTATTGTATTGTATTATCAGACGGTTGGTACATTCTTCGCCCCGACGAACGGGTGATCTGTTCACCACCGCGACCGTGATGCCGCCGCGGACTTGTTTTTCGCCATGACGGTTTTGTAGAACCTCTGCGCGGACATGACCCTCGTCTTCCACCTGTCCAACAGCCGTAAACATTTCTCGGCTTCGAACACGTTGCACTTGGACTCGGTCCTCAGACGTGCCATGGACTCCTTGAGGTCGGCCAAGCACAGCCCGTTATCGCCGTTCCCCGGCCGGTAGCAGTCGTCGGCCGCCGCGCTCGAGCTAGCCCTCCACGACGCCGCCGTCGCGGCCGTCCACCTCCTCTTCTTCCTCACCCCACGGCTGGACGGATGACCGTCGCGACCGCGGTTCTGCGGCGGCTGCGGCTCGTTCACGTGAATCTTCTCGATGTAAGTGCTCACCGCGCGGTCGTCGGCCCAACGGTGCAGGTCGGCCACGTCCGGTTCGCCGCCGCGCGCCGCCCGCTTGTCCCGGCCGCGGTCGCACTTTCTCTTGGACGCGGGCCGCTTCTCCGAGAACGGCCGCGGCACGTAGCTGTGGAGCGACGGAAGAACGCGTTCAGTAAATTGTTAGAACAGAATAGAAAATTACCTACCTACCGCGCGCCGACCGGAGGCAGCTACCGGTAAAATGACGATACCGGTAGTTTTCGCGGTTTTTTTTCAAACTTTAAACGAACGACTTTAATAATCGCAACCGAAAGGCGTCGAAGGCTGGGCGTTTTCAAAGGGTTTTCCGTTTTGTTTTGATCGCTGCAAGTACGCCAACGAACGGCAAAGTCGGTGCGCAAAGTGTTGTGTGCGTGTGATGTTTTGCAACATTGGTGGTGTTTAATATGATCAAGCAGTTGAGGCTGTATGAGTTTTGTTTTCGAAAAAGAGAAATAAAGAAAACGAGTGTAGAAATATGTACGCGTGTTTTGCCAACATTTTTGAGCACATTTTTTTTTTTTGTCGACAGTTAATACTAAGGCGTTACATGAAACAAAACCGTGGTACTTAATAGCAAAAATAATTCGAGCCCTAGATGGGTATTCTTGTCAGGAACAAGATGGTTATGAAAAAATTTTGACGTTCAATAGAAGGTTTGCGAGTTAGATAAGTTAAACGACTTTTGGCGCGAATTTTTGCGCAAAGTGTTTTACGGTACGTTTCAAATTGTCTTTAAAGAAAAAGTTCAGTGGGTACGTAAAACAATCTACGTTTGTAAAGAGTATACTGATCCATTGTGTGATGTACACTATTATTTTATTATATTACACCGTCAACCCGGGTTACGATTTTGAACTTCTAGCTAGCTCTCCACAACTTTAATATTTATTTCTATAAAATAACATTCATTCGGTCCAAAAAAAAATAATTTAAGGGAACACGCGTTAGTAAAAAAAAAACAATAAAAATTATTTTTTTCTGTTTGGCCTACCATTAATGTTGACTTGGAACACGATGAAGGTTTTAAAAAACGTCGTTTTCTTAAAAAAAGTTTTTTTGCGCCGAAAAAAAAAAATGATTAATCACCACCACCATGTTTTTTATGAACAAAACAATAACTTGAATTTGTGGTGCAATCAGCCGTTACAGTTAGATCCATAAAAATCGTGTTTTTCAGTGTAAAATTTTTTCGGTGCATCTGGATTTTATGATGAGATTTATCAAAAATTATGATTTAAATTTTTGTTCGAAATTGTTTCAATGAAAAATAATGTGTAAAGATGAGCGATTTTTTTTTTTAAAACTCTACCAAGTTGTATTGAATTGAAAAAAAAAGTAATAGTGTTCCAAGTCAACTCCTCGTTCTAATTCACAAAAACGTTTATGAAAAAGCAAAAAAATCTAAGTCGGTACCTATAACAAACAAAACAATTTTAAAGACAGTTTTCTTCAAATTTCCCAATTTTACGATGTGATGTCTGCAGGGAAACGAAAACAACAAACATACTACGCAGTTTTATTCTGTTAGCCGTTAGTAGAGAGAACTAGAAAAATACTTATTCGTATTTCTCTAGTTCAACAGTTGAAGTGGATTCGGGTGTCGGTGGAATGTCATCTTTTCAACGACTTTTCGTTACCTCGAACTACTCGGGATCGACATAAACACATCAGAAACAGCATGCATTATGAAATTAAACTTTGTTTAAGAACTGACGATGGATGTTATTTTGCTATGTATCATCTGTTCAAATGTAAAAAAACGAGAACACGAAACAAAATTCGGCTAATACAGTAACCGAGATTCGTCTCCGAAAAAATGCCGTTCATCCCCACGGAATCTGCCAACTGCTCCCCCGAAAATCGGGAATATTCGATGTGTCGAATTCCGCCAGAGCACGTACTCGTATATTATACTGTGTATACCGGTAGGCTATAGCGCGAAATCTTAGTGTCTTTACACGAATGATACGATGACTAACTAATTTTTGTTTTAAAAAACGATTCAGGACAACCTGCGTGCTGACGTTGGTTTTTTTTTTTTGGAATTTCGATTGTTAAAAAAAGTGTTTACGAAATCAAATGTTCAACAACGAGGTCAGTTTTAAACCCTAATAAAAAAAATCGAACGTCTGTATTTTTAATCGAAAACAAAAACCTATTACTATGTATACTACATAGTAATAATTGGTGTGCGAGTTTGCTTAAAAAAAAAAAAAATACAACGGCGGGGCGGAAAAATAACTCCGCTGCGAGGTACCTGACGCCCGGTATCGCGTCGCTCTTGTGGATCACTTCGAATTGGCCGATCCGCGAGCGGGACGCGCGGTCCTTGGCCACCAGCACCCTGGCCACGTTCCTCGCCACGGCGCTCGCGACCGCCGACACGGCGTGATTGAACGCGTGCGCCGGCGTCGGGTCCGACCGGATGTCGACCAGCCACGGGCGCAGGTCGTCGGCCACCACGAACGTGGCCCGGAACAGCTCGAAACAGTTGGGCCGCAGGTTGAGCGCGGCCTCCGCGCCGGCCGCCGCGGCCGCCGCCAGCGCCGTCTTCACCTTGGAGCAGACCGCGGCCTGATCGCCGCCCAGGAGACGGCCGTGGCGGTGCTTGCCCGGCAGCGCCGCCATCGAGCACAGTTTGCCCTTCAGCTGCTTCAGGCCGCACGTCTGCACGGTCGCGTGCGCCGCGGACGGCCTGCAGCAGCGGCCCTTGCCGTCGGCCCCCGGCGAGAACTCGTGCTTCCGGAACAGCACGCAGCACGTCTGGTACGACCACACCGTCAGCCGGCCGTCCAGCGTGGAGATGGCGATCCACGTCTGCACGTCGAACGTTTTCCCGTTGCACACCAGCGGCGTCTCCACGTACTTCTGTAGCACGACGTCGGCCGCCCGGTTCGCCCCGGTCAACCGTTTCAGGATCCGGTCGATCCTGTTCAGCATCACGCAGCACGACTGGCCGTTCGCGGACTGCGCGTACGTCGGCGAGAAAAATATCGAATTTGTCGATTATTCGCTCGTTTCGATTTCGACCTAACGTCAATGCGGGGCGAAAAAGAACCAGAAAACTGAGGACGATTTTCGGTATAGTAAAAATACCCGAGAAGTGAAAGTATTTACGACATTTGTAACTTGTGACTTTTTTACCGCGGTTTACCGGCCCACCTTTGTGGATTTAACCAGCCACACGTTTCCGTACCCGTCCATGGCCGTCTGCGGTCTCAAACCGCTCAGTCGATCGAGCAACCGTCCGCCCAGCGACGTCAACTCGCACATCAGTTTCGCGTCGTTCTCGGAGGCGGCGAACTTTTGATTGTCGTGCGCTATCATGTAGTAGTGTTCGAAGAACTTGTCCCATTCGGGACCAGTGCCGGTGAGCAAACCGTCGGTTCTTTGGCCGCCGTCAATCACGTACCGTTCGCACAGGTTCATGGCGAAGTGGAGCGCTGAAAGGGGCACCTGCGAAAGTCTCGTGGACGTAAGGTTTGAAGCGCCGACCGGAAAAAACGGTCCGAGATATTTTTTTAAAAACGCGCATTTATACTCTAGTACGGTCGCGAAAACTCGCCTGTAACTAAACATTTACATTTAATAATACGTTTCTCAGGTCTAAAACAGCTCAGAGTAAAAAGTAAACTTGATCGTGTTTTACCAAAATCGAGACTAAATAACGAGGACGGAAAAGACGAGAAAGTTTCGCGCGAGTGTCAGTTTCAACAGTGACAGCGGATATATAGGTTTATCGTAGAGATTCATAGTTTACGGAAATAGTGAAAAAATATGGTGAAAAAACGGCTGTACCGTGTGACTGGGGGTGCAGTTGGAGTTGGAGTTGGGGTAACTTGTTGGAGTATAGAGACTGCGACTCGGAGCTGGGTCACCGCTTTGAAAGGTTCGGTCAGAACTTCTGTAGTACAACAGAAAATCTGTACGAAAACTGCGAGCAATAATTTTTTTGTAAATCGCACAATTTACTCGCAGGCTTCAATGATATAAGGATTGAGAATCCTCGGCTGGCAGTAATGGTTAATAATGCGTGCCCGGCGCGTTTTTTCACTGGACAGAGAGTATTATATTTAAACAACCCAATTTTGTGCAATGTTTACAAAAACCACCGACCAATACGAAATGTTTTATTTTGAGAACGGCACGGTTGAAAATGATCAGTCCGATGTATACACTGCAGTTCCAACACGAACGCGTTAGTTGTACGTTAATTGTCGAGTAGACTTTTTTTTTTCTCTGTCGGTTAACTTTTAATATTTAAAATATGAACTCGTACACACACCTATTTGGCGACTACACATTAGTCATATTGTCCGGCCGCATCTCTTAACGTCCCGCTACAAATACGTGCAATCATCTACCACCACGCGTCTCTTACCTGTCCGTTTTTGGAGTGCTTCGCGGCCTGTCCGCCGCCGCCGCCGCCGACGAACGCGCGGAGCATCGACACGCATGCGGTGAGCGAGTAGTCGTCGACGAAGCGGCGGACGTCGGCGGCCGCGTACGCCCTCGGCACGTGGTCGTCGTGTCCGCGTTCGCCGGCCGCGGTCGCCCGGCCGCACAGCCTCAGCGCGGCGTTCGTGTAGTCCCTCGGGAACCGGTTGACCACGACGTCCGGACGCAGCGTCGCCCAGTTCACGCTGAGAGCGCGCGCGTCCGTCCACACCAGACCGGACTCGTACCGTTTGGCCACGGCCTTCACGCGCTCCGCGTTCTTGTGCAGCGACAGCACGTTGCCGCCGCTCCGGTGGTCTGCGTGACAGGGACGAAACGGGTCGTTGTCGTTTGAGCGATTTGTGAAATTAATATTTTCCACGTAGTGTCCCCCCGCAAGTCCAGGACGACCCGCCGTGAGACCCTTTCGCCGTATACGTTTTTATATCGAGTAAAAAATGAGAATGAGAACGCTAATCGTTTTAGACGCGCTTCTGTGCGATTCCGCGTTAATATATTGAAAAATTACCGAGCGAAACGTATATCCGCTAACAAGATATGCATCCAAACCTGTAGAGACACTTTACGTGACGTCCGAACCTGGACACGTATTCATAAAGAGAAATTTGGGTTTTCAAAATCGGTTGTAAAAATTGTACTTCGTAATAACCGTTTGCGCCAGCAATGTGCACAAGCCACCCCAGTTTGGGAACCGGCGGTGTAGGTATATTTAAAAGCGTGTGGGACGGCGAAAAGGTCTGGTCAGTCAAAGGCCACGTCGAAACGGACGTGTTCGCTCGTGTGCTTATAGTTTGACCCGCCCGACCCGAACTCCAGGGTCTGGGGAACGGATTGAATTGTTTTTAAAACCGTTATAGGACTCGAAAGGAATTTCGGTGCAAGGCAATACAATGTATTATACAACGAAATTATGACGATATTCGATCGGTTTCAAACGGCCATAGAACTGCGAAAACTTATTTATTTGCAAAGTCGTCCGGTGAAAACGGCGCTTCGGTCTTTAATTCGACTTATCGGTGTTGGACCCGACGCCTAAGTCGACCAAAAAAAAAAAATCACAATCACGGAAACGGTGTTTTTAAAAAGTATCGGCACGGCTAAAAATCCGTTTGCACTGTGAAAACGACGATCGAGTGTAATACGTGACGTTTCTAGTCACAAGTTTAGAACGCCATTCTCAGAACGAAAATCGGTAAAATACAAACTCGTTTGCGTATTCGATCAACGACGAAAATGAGTACTCCTTCAAGCGTCCAGTGATGCGTCTTCTTAAACTCGTACGTGAAGACGCCACTCCGTTTTCTTTTTAAGGGGTTTTACGCATAACATTTTTAGGACAGTGAGAATTTAGCTGCTTAGTCTTCAGGTACGAAACGTATTGTATAATCAAACTTTTCTCATATTTTAATACGAGAACCGTGTATGTACTCACCGCTGCCGTCGTCGATCCCGTTCTTCCCGATCCAGCCGTTCTCGAGAAACACCGTTTGCACTTCCTCCGGCATCTTGACCAACGCTGTAAATATGTTCCTTTCCCGGATCGCCCGGTCCACGGTGCCCAGCTTGTCCTCCCCGTGGTTCGCGGTGGCTGCGGCGGCCGTCAGCCCACCAGCCGGCCGTGGAACCATTTTGTTTCCGAGCACGATTCTGCTGCCCCCCGGCCGACACGAAAATTTTAAAATTTTTTAAAAGTTAAAAAAAAATTATCGCGTGTTAACGTGTGTGCGTGTATCGCCATAGAGACGTCACGGTGTTTGATTAACGTCCACCGCCACGATACGGGTAAAAATTTTGGCCTATTTTGTTTATACCTGCGTGTTGTGCCTATATTGTTGAAAAATACTTTAATATTTGAAAAACTCGAAAATAAAAACATTAGACACTCGTTCGGAAGAAGAACTTCACCTGCAGCTATCACTAAAAGAAACACCCGAAAACCCGTCACGTATTCGAATACTTTCCAAATTTAAACACACGTTTTTGATCTGCAAAACACGTCTTTACTATAAAGATATTGTAAAATATTGTATTCAATATAAGAAACGTCGTATTATAGTAATGGCTGTAACTTTGATCAACAACATCAATAGATTTTGTGACAACTATACTTTTCGGATAGCTTTTTAATATTATATAATATTCGATACTTTTTAAATTTCGCATATTTTTAACAAGTGTTTAAAGTTTTTAAGAATTTCGATCATTTTTGAGCTGATTAATACTTAATAAAAATTTGGCGGCTTTTTTCCGCGCGTTAATTTGAAAATGTATTTTCCTGTAAATGGTTTAAATATCTGTACCCACGATTTTTTAGATTTTGATAGCACAGCGAATACGTGTTGTTTTTACAATAATGTTTTTTTTTTTATCTGGGGATTAATAAATTTGAACAATTGTTGAAAATATTTAAAATTACTGAGCTCGTTTAGAATCGTATTTTTTGTAAGCAACCAATTGCTTACGACGTCTATGTTAAACATAAGATCAGAGACCCACCAAATGTTGTGACCCACTCCAAAGCGTAATCACTACTCTAATGCGTAACGAGCTTCCCATCTGACCTAGAATTATATAGAATAGTCATTATATTTATTGCATTTAAATCTGGAAAAATATAATTATAATATTATTTTCGTCGTCAAAAATTTATTATACATAACATGGCGTGTTGAATAAAATTATTCTCAAATTGTTCGTAGTAGTTTCAAAAAATCCTGGCCAGACAAAACCGAGTCTCGTCGTAAATACTTAAGTAAAACGCTGAAATCAAACAATATTATGATGGACGTGCTCATAGTTTATTGTCATAGAATTTTGAAAAACTTTTCAGATAGAATAAAATTTAAACGTAATATATCTAATTAAACACTCTACAGATGGGGTAACAATTTTGAAAAGTTCCGGCAATATTAATTACTCATGTTCTACAAATCGAATGTCTTAAATAATTCTTTTCTTCCTTTCTTTTATAGTATACTATTGATATCGTTCGGATCAATTGGAAAATTATCACAAGTGCTTCTATTTTCGATGAGACTTTTTTTTTTTTAGATTTCGAGCGCCAGCAATGAATTGTTTTTACAACGATGTTATTGTTTTGTTTTTTTTTTTTTCTGTGAACAACTTAAAGGGTATAAGGATTGCTCCAACTATTACAGTCGGTACCTCTAATGAAAGGCAATTTTTATTGTACTTTGAGGAGTCTAAAAGTTTAAAATTCAAAATTGAAAAAATTACGACTTTGAAACCTTGGGGAAAATTTGCAAAAACTTTAAAGAAATATTACGGCAAACGTGCAATTTTTTACATATCGATTTAGTTTTTTTGGCCATAACATCCAAAATAATGAAACTGAAACTTTTTTGTAATATCAAAATAAGTAAGATACAAGTTTGATAAAAATATCAAGTGATTTCAAAAATGTATGAACTAAGTGTAATATTATAACTTGAATTTTTCGAAAAATTTACCAAGACGTATTGGTTAGGTTAGGTTATGTAGCTAATCAAGCCTAACCTACTAGACGACTGAGCTTGTTCATAATTGTATGTTTGAAACCAAATTCAGATTATCAATGGTTAATCGTATATCGAATAATACGGTTGAACTACAACTTTCGAACCAGTGACCCATCCAAAGCGTAGTCGCTAGTCCGTCAAACTACTGACGCGACCTTGAGTGATTCCGGCTTTTTAAAATTTATTTTTGCCATGTTTTTGTAAGGTTTCCTCGAATAAAAATATGAGTGTTTTGCTACAATTCTTGTCATAATTTAGTTTCGGCAAGTGTTGCACGTTGTGTTGCCTATGTGTTCGTTTTTAGGATAAAATTAATTCTTTTTCAATACTTAGCGTGACCGCGCCTGGTCGTAAGGATGGTTCGTAAATTAACGTCAAAAGAACAATTACGCTTTGAGTCTGGATTTCACCATTTTAGTAATGATTTTTTCAATAAGTTTCAAAAATTATTTTGAGGATTTTATAAAAACTTTTAAATGCAGATAACGAATTTTGTTTTACATTGCGCATAATAATTTTACATTTAATTTTTTGAACAATAAAATTGGGTCAGTTATCACAGGTAGGTATGGACCGATTGTAACCAATTGGTTTTTGAAATATTTTAGTGTCGCAATTGTAAAATTATACATATTTCTAACCTTGTATTATCATTTCTGAAATCGTATGATTTGTTTTGAATTAAAAATAACGAAAAAATGAAAGTTTTTCAAACATTTTGATGTTGTTGCTCCAAAGCTCCAAAATTTTTTCGGAATATGCTGTGCAAACCTATACATCATAAATGCTGTGTAAAAATCCTATGTCTCCTCAACCGTTATTTTGGAAGATGAAACAGCAAAGTTTATATCGTGATGTACGCGTTTGTTTTATCATTTACCGCGTTTTGTTTTGGATTTCGACCGTACAGTTTTTAAACTTTTAAAAAAAAACTCACAAAGTTGTACTACCTACCATGCGAACAACAAGAGTTTTCAGACGTTTAGGTAGCACTTGTTTCATGCCGGGAAACGTTGAACGATTAATAAACTCGTCGAGTCTCGCACGTCTGATAATACTCCAACCATTCATTCTCGATTTTTGACCTTCAATATTCGTTTTCATCGAATACACTTTTTTCGTTCTATTTTTAATTTTTTTTGTCCATCGAACCACACATAATACACATTCGTTCGTGTATAAGTAAACGATTGAAACAATAATAATTACATACGTTTCGATTTCTATCATAAACGCCTATATAACATGTGTTATTATGTAATTACCACTACTTTCAAACGCCAAGTTTAACCTACGTGTTTTAATTCAGTACTTACGCAATAGTAATTAAATTACATAACGTTGTTGTAATATCGTTTGGGCCACATATAGAGTTTTTAGAGTGTAAAGAAAAAAAGCCGGAATCACTCTAGGTCGCGTGGGTAGTTTGATGCTGTGAAAAATCACAAATAGGTATGACCAATTTTTGCCGATATTCAGACGTGAAACGACAGAATAAAAAAATAGAAAATTCTCAAATCACGTTGGGTCCCTATGAAAAACACGTGAGTTTGTAGCCTCGTATATTATTATATCAAACATACAATTTATGTCTAGAAATATTAGAAAATCGGTTTAAAAGTAAAAATCGCTCTGGGTAGTTTGTGATGGTTCCTCGTTCCTAACAAAGGAACTTTTTACGTTCCTCAGAAAACAAGATATTGTACGTTGTTTTGTGATAAATTTTAATACACTCAATTAACATCTGTATTGAAGAATCTTTGGCGTTCCAAACGTATGATGTCCTTAACAGGGGACATATTAAGAAAGGTTTAAACAAACGTGATTAATTAATGTGTTTTACAAATATCTGATACAACATGTAACATATTTAAGTTTAAAATGAAATTATACGTTTACTCGTATGAAGAAAAAAAAAATTCTGACTAAAAATATTTAACTATTAAATTGATAGGACTGATATATGTATAGTTTTCCTTTATAATAAACTACAACTCGAGCGCTTTTACTGTAGTAACGTGTAAATCTTAATCTGCACCATCGACTGCCAATGGTACAACAAATGACGATCAAATACAGTATTCTAAATAGAAATTAAAAAACGTTAAAAATTATTTACTCATTTAATTATAAAAGGAATCACGTAAAAAAATTAATAAAAAATGATCCTTCAAAAAGCGAACGAAATTCCATTACGCGTTCCTTTAGATACCGTAAAAAGAGGATACTTTGCACCGATTTTCGTGTTTTTTTAACTTTAAACAAACAGCGTCACTTAAACAGGTGTGATACAAATATAGGTACAGTTGATATCAAATGGATAGGTAAAAATAATGAATTATTTTAAGAAAATTTTATGACCAATTAATAAATGACAATTTTTTTTTTTCTTTTTAATTTCAAGATTATTAATATAAACAGTGGTCGTTGAAAGTTGTACGTGATGTTGGGTCGCTTTGCACCATTAGAACAACATTAACCATTGTTCAGAGTATACCACTATATCTGTGTCCACATTAGGGCCATTAAAATCTGTTGTATCTGAAAAAAACATATGTAAAAAAAAAAAAAACAAAGAAATCTAACACGAGTGTACAAATGTGTACGGATTTTTTTTTAGCACATTCTTTCGTTTGTAACAACTGAGGCGTATGAAACAGAATCATGGTGGAATAGTGTAAAAAAATAATTAAAACCCCGGATATACCCGTGGGGAACAAGGTGGTTTTAAAAATTTCGACGTTCACTAAAAGTTTGAGATAACATGTTAAAAACGAAAACAATTTTCGGTGCAAATTTATCCGCCCCCTAAGCAGGATCGGGAACTGTGTGGAGACCTGTAAAACATAGTTTTAGATGCCCGAAACATTCTCCCGGTCCTAGATCCCCGACAATCATACCATTTCCAAAAAGACCATTGTTTTATACTCTCGCAAAAAGTAAAAGGTAGAACAATATTCTGTTATCGACGTGTAAATCGTATTGTTATTAGTCTAAAAGTTAAAATATTATAAAATCACCGGCCGTTACGTTTGGGATAAAAACTAAAATTATCGGGCGCGCGTACAAACATAGTGTTTTACTAAAAATGTATTTTCAAGTCATCCGCAAAAACGTTCCCGGTCGAGCCGTCGCATCCGACCCGTTGAGCTCTTCGGCATATTACACTGATCGCCAGATCTCCCGTTACCGGAAGCGAATTTCCGTTCGAAATCGCGTTTTGTTCTCGTTACAAAATTATGTTTTTTTTATATTTTATGTGACGCGTAGGTAGACACGTGTCGTCACAGATCCCAACTCGGCTGGTCCGTCAATGTCTGTACGGACTTTCGCCGACGGGCCGGAACAGCCCGCACCACAAAGGTGCAAACGGTATACGCACATACTATATTACTGTTTTATCCGTCTGTTCTGGCGAAAATAGCGCTGGACGATACGAAATATACATATACACACTCGTTCTTTTCGTCCCGTCCGAGCAGCACTACTGGCTACTGCGATACAATATTGTGCGTCCATTTTATAACATTATTATCACAAGCTGGCTAACGCAAACACGCGCTGCACCTACCGCGGCGAGGGTGGCGGCGAATTGACCGTTTTGCACCGGGCGCGCGTGTGCAGGACGCTTATTATTATTATTAGATGTACATAATAATATTATTATTGTACACGCGGTGTGACCGAGATAATAATAACAATATTTCGCGCACATGCCGCCGCCGCCGCGTCGTCGTCGTCGTCGTCGTCGTCGTCCGTTTCTTTGTGGGCCGAAAGGGTTTTATTTTATTTTTTTTCTCCCTGTCTTTTTGTTCCGCGCTGCAGATGTCCGTCGAGTCACAGCAGTAGTAGTAGCAGCAGTAGTAGCAGCAGCAGTAGTAGTACCTATAGTCGAAGGCGGTCGTCGACGTGGTCAGCGGGCAACGCGGCGGTCATCGTAATCGACAAAATCATTGTCGTAATATCTGCGCGTGTGGATCCGCGTCCGGAGGAAAGCGAAACGTTTGTTGTGTTCTGTTGCGTGCCGCGTGTGCAGCACGTTCGTGCAGCTGGTGCATCTACGCGTATACCAGATATTGTATCGTATAATAATAAGTACACATACCGCGGGTGTACGACGGACGGCGTAGGAAGGAAAAAGAAGCCGGCTCAAGGTCGCGCGGGTAGTCAGAGTACGACGGAGTGGCGCGACCGGGCGGGTTCGGAAGTTCCGAACCTATTGCGGTCTTCTGGAAGCAGGTCGTCTACGCGTCCTGTTCGAAAATACTCCTGCGCTCGGCTCAGAAACGTTCGAAATCGCGTCTTATCGGACTTGTATCGCGCGTAACGGCTCGTTCCGATAATCATTTTGGACGTTACAAAAGGCCGAATCGAAACGTCTGCGCACCCCGCCGCTATTTGGCGGTCTGGCACATAACCCAAGAAAGAGATCGGTTGAATATCAAAAAAATACTTGAAACAAAATACGATTTAAAGCCGAAATCCGAAAATGTGTTGACCATACGTGTTAGTATTCGACGTCACGATTGGAGCACTCAAAAACGTTTTCGGGCAGAATATTGTACACAATATCGACAAACCTGAAAGTTTCGAATTTTTAGCCGTGAAATAGTTATTTTTGTTTTTGCGGTAAAACTCAAAAATTTAAGCGAAATTTCAAAAAAAGCTCGAACCACCGGAGTTCACAGACCTTAGAGACGTTACAGGTACCGACTTGTCTGTACTTTGTTAAACCTCAAATCGGTTCGAACGACGCGATTCACTGTTCCGCGTTTATAAAATTACGTATCCGCCGCACTCGTCGTACACACGGACTGGCGTAAAACTCTATTTTCTCAAAAACTGTTCCGTTGATTCCGAAAAAACGCTAGACGATACAATTACTGTTCAAACGAACAGATTTGTTTTGCCGAAAACAGGAATCAAAACGGTCCAACCGTTAAATCGCGGCTGTACAAACAGTGTCCGAGGACTTGGTCACGATCGGCGAAACTACAAAAAAGTTGTCCGAAAATCCCGTCATCGAACCGAACACACGCATTAGGTAGATTTTTCTCTTTGTATAGAAATCTACCTAAAAAAAGCAAATGCAAAAAAAAAAAGCAAAGAAAAATTACAGCAATAGAAAACATTTCAATATTATTTGAAAAAAAAATTAGAAAATATTTTTTTTTTTGCTTCACAAACCTTACTGCAGGCGCTTAGCAGTTTCTACCACAGCTTTTTCTCTGCATCCGATTTCTTAATCTTTTCGACGCTGAAATTACATTCGATTTCGATCATTTTTGAGGGAGTTGTAAAACTTTGAAATTTTTTGTTATTTCGGCCGGCCGTGTATTTCTTAAGGGCGGGACGAATAATTACTTGTTTTTACACGTCGATTTAGATTTGTTTTTTCGTGATTGCTATTTCAAGTAGAAAAAACGCTCATCGTTGCTTTCATGTATTATAAATAATGCGTATTATAAACCATAACTTTTAAAGTGACCTACCCAAAGCGCAGTCGCCACCCCGTCAAACTACCCACGCGACCTAGACTGATCCCGGGTTTTTTTTTTTCTATAAAAACCTCTTTCTCTCCAGAGATGTCGATCATCCGCATCTTCAGTACTCGCCGTTTTACAAAACACGTTGTTGTCTCTAAAATCATCGGCATCTTCCCGCTGGGAATATATACGTTGTATCGGTTTGTCGGCGAACCTAACCTGACCTCTACGACTATTATTCAACACCAGACGATTTATATGCTCTGAATCGCAAAACAAAACGTTTTATCACAGTTAACCAATACGGTTTCGGAGGAAAATTCGACAACGCGAAATTCTTTTTGGATCCTAACAAACGGAAAATTTTAAAATAACAATACTATAGTATCGATATTACGCGTGTGCATAATTATTGTAGAACGAGTCGGCCAACACGATTCGATTGCACCTCGTTTTGGGGGATTGTTCCGCCGATTGTTTAGGGGTACGTAAAGGGTACGCGTATTTTCGTTAATATTTTACAAAATCGTTTTCCAGGTGGCTCGTCGTGACCGGCGGCTAGCTGTTGCTGCAGCTAGTACGACGTTGCAGTATTTTTATACAAAGGTCGCCCGTGTAGCGCACGTTCTTTTGTGTAGTCTCTCCACAGTCTCAACACGTTTCCCCATTCATCTCGAAAATCCCGAAAATAGTACGTTGTTGTTATATTATCGCTATAATATATTAAACACACATTTTAACCCTTTTGTGCTCTCGCGATATCGGACCGGCGGCGTCCTATCTACCCACCTACCTACCCGCGCCATTGTCGCCATCGTTTCGGCCACTGGCCAGCGCGCGCGTCACTTCTGCAGCAGTGTAGCTGGCCCGCACAGCATTATTTTATTGCGAACATTACCGTGCGTTATACGGGGTGTCACGTACCGCGGGCGCGGCGAACAGCTTTTTACTCGGAACGTTCACGTCACGTCAACGCACTTTTTATTTTGGTTTTTCACCGAGAAAACATCATCAATGGAATTTTGGTTTTTAAATGCGACTTGCCGGTCCAGCTAAAATGTACACGCGCGATTCAACGAGTCATTCGTTTTCAACGTTTCGGCAAAATTATACGCCGACCTATATACATACACCTGATAATATTGTGGTCTTTGGTTTGAGGATATGCAAAAAAAAAAAAAAAGCCGAGATAGGTCGCGCGGATATTTTGACGGGGTAGCGAGTTGGGTGGGTCACCGGCTTAGAAGTCGTGGTTTTTTCACGCATTGTTTTATATCCGAAAGCAACGATGAATCATTTTGAAAAAACGATTCTGAGCGAGCTCAGTTGTCTACCTGTATGCGTCGTGGTAAAAACGATAATTACCCTTGTCGAATCTGTACCTTTCCTATTTTGGTGTCGTGTAAAAGTTTCCGTTTGGTCCGATCCGATTTATTTCGGATCGGACCAAACGGAAAATTCTTAAAAAGAACGCTTCAAATAAAGTACCATCAACTATCTCCATCTTTTGAAGTATTACACGTCATAAGCGGAGCATTTTTTCTACCAGAAAAAGTGATCATAAAAATAAAAAATCTTAATTGACGTGTAAAAAATTTTTAATTTCGTTTCCCGTATGTCCCTCCCGCAAGATCAAATACACGGCCGCCCGAAGTAACGAAAATTTCAAAGTTCCATAACTCCCTCAAAAATGATCGTCCGAAATTTCAGCGGAATACACTCGTATACAAAACCGTCCTAAATGACGACGTACACAACTTTCAGGTCGATCGGAGCGATTTCGAAAATTGGGCCGCGTTCTTTTTTTCCTCAGAACTTGAGAATAAACCAAAAAAAACGCTGTTTGAAGAAAAGTACCATATCTCGGATCAATTATCTATTTCTTTTAAGGTGTCGTACGTTAAAATCGGAGTAGTTTTTCTACAAGGAGTGTCGTGGTAAAAACTAAAAAAATAACGATTCGCAAAAACCCGATTGAGAACGGTTTATCAGGAAAAAAATTCTTCCTTGGGACGCGACTGCAGTGTCCCCGGGTCACCCTGTACCCATATATATGTATAACATACATTGTGCATCCAACGTGTGTGTATTTCTACCCTTCGGACGAGCGGCGGTCGGCTACGCACTGCAATAACCCGTTTTTTTTTTCTTCTTAAAATATAATTCACCGAATTCGCAACAGCGTCGGCGATCGCGCGTGCACGTTGTTGCACATGTCGGTGGTACACCGCCGCCGAATGAATGGTCAAATATTATATTATTATTATGATGAATAATAATAGTAATAATATGTATATTTTGATATTGTTATTGTTATTAGCACGCGGTGAACTACGTCGTTTCGGTTTGCACCGGGCTGCACATCACGCGCCGACGACACGCCGTATTTAATTTACGAATAACGAATCCGGACACAAGCTGTTCGTGCATTAAAAAACGCGTAAGCGAACACGCGCAAAGAAGTGCTAGAACGTTGATTTTTTTTTTTATCCATTCAACTGGACGACTAGGTAACTAGTAACTAGTAGTTTAGTTTTTATTCGGATAATAATATTGTATTTAATCGTCAAAAAAAGTTGAGTTTTCTTTTTAAATGTTATCAAGTGGATCCAACTGCCAAGACTATAGAGATCTTGCTATTTTGCCAATAGAGCAGCCAATATGGCCAAAACTAATTTGTCGACTATTTTTTTTTTTGTTTTTCTCGTAATAGGTTGAATATTATACTACAGTGTAAACTATATGGATATAGTTAAGGTAGTATAAACTATAACTAAGAGATTCTTACGAGCGAATTGAAAATCATACAATTTCGTATAGTTTGACGTCCTAAGCCCGGTTTTAATTTTTAGTAGGTACACAAATTATACAATATTATTATATACCTTCAACAGCTGCTTCGCGGTCAATAATAATAAATCGTCATGAAACCTTTTTTTATTCATTTACTATACTCAGAGAGTAGCAAAGAATGTATTTGTTCTAACATGATGTGTGTTTTTTATTTTAATAATATATTTTTCTTTTTTTTTGTACCACAATAGGTAACAACGATAATTTCTTCAATAACGCTCCGATTTTTCACGTTAGTTTCTCCAATGATTGGTATATGGATACAGATGGGATACTTTGAGGGATCATAGACTTAAGCGTCCGAAAAATTAAAATCGAGAATTTAACCGCGAAAAATTTGAAATGTTGTAATGGCGTTTTTGGGTAAAAAAGTGCTCCATGCGTTACGACGAATACTGCATAAAAGTTGGCATTTTGACTTTAAATTTTATTTTATCTGAAGCGTTTTTTAATATTTCGATTGTTTTCCGAGTGCCGAAAACGACGAAAATGGCGAAATCGCCAACTCCGGCGTCGGACATATCGATTTAAGGTTTTTTGGCCATACCATTCGAAATTGATGATCGGCTAAAACTTTTACTTAATATAAAAATAGATAAAATACGCGTTTGGATGAAAGTTTTAAGCGATTTCGAAAATTGTCGAGCTGAGTATACCTACTCGTGTATAGAACTTTGAAATTCTCGAAAAATGTACCAGGACGTACCTATACTAGACAGCTGAGCCCTCTCTGAATCGCATTTTTCGCGGGCGACGATTGCTTTCAGATATCGAATAACGCGTTTGAACCACAACTTCCAAACCCACCCACAAAGCGTTATTCCGTCAAACTACTCGCGCGACCTAGGGTGATCCCGGGTTTTTAGCATTTATTCTGTTGGTTTTTTTTTCTCTGACACCAAGTGTGAATTTTCGAAAATGTATCGAAATCGGCACGTAGACGATTCTACAAATTTGTTTTACGACGTTTACATATTATTGATGGTAGCTATAATTACGGTCGCGTTCAATAATTATCCGATTGTACCGTGTTTAAATATAGGAAATAGAAGAGCAGCGTGATAAAAAAAAGAAAAAAAGGTAAAAATTACTTTAAATCGAGAAAATGCGATTTCGCGCCGGTGGTCGTCTCCGCGTTCGTTCGATAGTGCGCATTGTGCAGCTCGGGACGAATCCCGACGACGACGACGACCGTACGTGCTCTGGACGACGAGCACGAAAGAAAATAATTGGGCCTCGTCAAGTTTTTTGACCGTCGGGGGGCCCCGTGTAAAGTTAAAACGATCACTTAAATTTTCACCTGCGCGTATATCACAGCGATGACAATGCGACGGATTGGTACGGATTAACAAAAAAAAAAAATCCTCATAATAATAATAATAAAATAGTGATAAATTATACCTTCCTGAAATTAGCCAGGTATCACGCAGGTTTCCTACCCTTTTAACGCGACGTTGGGTACGCATGCGAACATAATAATGATAATATAATGACCGTACTATTGTCAAGTATCCTCAAGGGTCATATATATATATATACAGTTAAGTATACGAATACAATATGAACGTTTAGAGAGTATGAATCCGTAAAAAAAATAAAAACGATACAACTCTACGGAATAGGTGTGACAAAAAAACTCGATAAAACGTGCGTTTAACGAAATTTCGGGTCACAATCGTCCCCGAAAAAAAGAAAAAATAACGGGGGTAGCTCATTATATACATATCGTACCTCGTAGTGAACCGCGGTAGATCGCCACGGGTGTTATACGGTGCGTATAATGATACGTTATTATAATAATAATAACACGATGTATGGGACTATAATTATCTTGTCAACTCCTGCGAAACATACGTTTTACTATCGTGTTGAAAAGAAATGTATTTTTTCCTTACAAACGGTTTGTCACTGGAAGGTGGTGTCATTATCGTGTCAACGCGGACGGGTAATCACATTGATAAATACGGGTACCTAACCATCACTGTTTGGCTCAGAAGTATACGTATAATATGTGTAAAGATATATGCGTATTAAGCTCGGCGTGACGATCTCAAAATTATTCGGTGACCAAAATCGTTGACGACCACCCACCCGCTAAAAATCCCTAGAAAAAGACCACCGGGCTTCGCGAATCGCTGTAAAAAAAAAAAAAACCGTTACAATCCGAAGTCGTGCTCGCGTTGTTGTCATCACATCGATTAGAATTTATTTCTTACTATGTGCAAAGAGAGAGAATTCATAACTGTAATTTATTGTACCCCGAATAAATAAAAGTTGGGACAGTGACGGGGACACCCAACCCGAGAACCTTTCGAAAATCTCGATCGCATTTATCTCGCGAATTTTACCGACCATTTTTTTTATACCGTCAATTAAATCGAGCCGTCCCGCGTTTCAATAGTTTATACTTTTATAGCTGTTTTTAAAAACACCTTAGGTATATCAAATAGAGGGAGCTTTCAGGCCGTTCCATCGAAATTATATGGACGGGTGGTAACCGAGTGGATCACGTGATTTTATACGCTGATGGTGCTATTAGATTCTGAGCGCAGCGAAGGATGTGTTGTTTTTACAATAATGTTTTTTCGGCCATCAACTTTTCGTGTACAAGTAACTTTCAAAGTCAGTACCTCTAGCGAAAGGTCTACGAACTTCCGCGGTACTTGGGTTGAAGCTTTTTTTGAAAATTTGCTTAATTTTTGAGTTTCACCGCTAAAACCAAAAAAAAAAATGTCGAGAATTTTACGGTGAAAAATTTAAAATTTTCCAGTTTTTAGCGCCGTTTTCGGATAAAAGGTTTACACTCCAGTCGTTACGTTGAATACCACATAAAAATTTGGCATTTTCGGTATTATTTTATATCGAGAACTTTTTGATATTTTTATTGATCGATTGAGTTTTTTGACCACAACATCCAAAATAATGATTCGGAACAATTTGAAACTTTTACATATAACATTCAAATGGGTAGTTTGGTTAAAGTTTCAAGAGTTTTTCAAAATGTCTGAGTAAGTATAGAACTTTTGTCTCGTCGATTATTCCCCGTTATACTTCAACCGCGTGCTCTAGCCGATCTCTTACCGTTGGTACAAAAAAAGTCCCTTCTCGTCACCCGTACACTTTGATTTGAGTATCCGATCCGTCCGCACGAAACGAGTTTAACATTCGCCTATACGACCGCGTTCCAGAAGCATTTTTTACACGTTAACTCTGCTGGTGACCGATTCCGTTGACTCCACGTAACACCTCAACAGTTTTTTTTATTTTTTCACCAAAAGAAATCGGATCGTGGCAACTCGAACGTCGTTCGACGTTTTACGAAACATATTGTACGGCTCTTCCGATTCCCGCGTTTTTTTTTATTACCAACGGTTCGTTATACTACTGTCCCGGGACGACTATATAAATCCAATTTGTACGTGCAGCTCAAAAACGTTCGATGATTTCGTGAACTGTCCACGTTTCGCCCGGTCAAGTTTGACATCGGCACGACGTCCACAATAACGACAGCGTATCGTATTGTGTTCGGCGCGCGGAAACGTCGAAAATATCCGTCACAATATCAAAATATCCGCGTGTATCGCCTAGATGACGCATTTTTCGCGACAACGGCGGTAAATAACAGTCGCTAAACTATGATTTCGGCGCACTGTAATGTGTTATTTACGTTTCACTACCGCGGTGTATTATATTGTTGTATTAATGATACACGGTCGGCTACACTCGACCGCCCTCGAGCAGCAGCACCGCCGCCGCCGACGACGTTTACAATGTTGTTAAGTATGTACATTTTTTTTTCGTCTCTTCCGCGGCCGCGTTTTCCAACTCCGCCGCCGCCGACACGTCGTACAACATTGTTACAGAACCCGAAGAACAGTCCGCGGGGGTGTAAACATTCGCTACCGTTGCTCGGCCGGTCGTGAATACGGGGAAAAATCGAAAAGGAGAAAAGAAAAGAATGTGGTCCGCGGGCAGTGATAAAACGCTGTGTATTATTATTTATCATTATATTATGTGTAGTACGCGGCGGACAATGCCGTGATAATAATAATGTTAGATTTTACCGGTAATTCGCTAAAATGCGATGACGAACCATCCCCGAATCGGCGGCGAGTCCGAACCGTGGCAACAACCCTTCCTTCTTTTTGTCGCGCGATCTTTCCGCCGCCTACCGCTCGTAACGTACTATTATTATTTATTATTTTATCATCGCGTCCTCGGGTTTTCGGGAAACATTTGTAACGGTCCACTGGTCTCGTATAATAAACACCACGATACAGGTTAGGCAGTTACTTCTATGTAAGCGGGTTTCCTACGAAATCGCTAGGTAAATCTCTGTATATTATGATGTTTCGCTTTGTCGTCAACTGGCCCCGGGCATACGTCACTGATCGAGTGTCGAGGATTAGTCCTTTTTCGCGTGGAACGAAGCTAGGAACGAACTCCTTAAAAAAAAAAAACTATTAGCGTTAAAAAAATGCCGGAAACGGACCGCCAAGACGGAGTGACGGCGAACGAGAGTCACGATCGTTTCGAAGTCGTAGTTCAAACGCGTTATTTAATATCCGAAAGCGACGGCAAATTCAAAAATACGAGCCGGCTCAGTCGTATGTGCTGGTAAACTTTTCCCAAAATTTTCTATGGGTAGCTCAAAAATTTTAAAAGTCACTCTTATCGAACCTGCGTGTCTCACCTCGTAAAAGTTTGAGCTCGTTCCGGTCGTTATTTCGAATGTCATGGCCAGCCAAACAACCAAATCGATGTGTAAAACACACGTTTGAATCGACGTTGCTTCTAAGTGCCACGATCATAACTTTTTCAATTTTGAACTGTCGAATTTGGGACGCCTTAAGGTATACCATCAGTGTTCATAGACCTTTCATCAGACTCTAAAAACCGTTGCATTTTTACTACCCTTAAAGTTGTTGACGGAAAAACGGAACAAAAAGCAGATGAACATTGTTGTAAAAACCAAACGTTCTTCGCAGCGTTCAGAATCAAAAAAAAATTTAAAATAATGCGTAAAATAATACTGAAAACGAGCTATTTATGAGTATCAGCATCTAGAAAAATCATCATAATGAATAAACTGAACGCTTAGAAAAGCTGATTTTTAGCGAACGGAGCTAACGAATGAATTCGTTAAATTTCAATGAAAATGAACGACTATGTGTCTTTCTTTAATAATTAGTTTTAGTCAATAGTTTTGTCATTTTTAAATAACTCAATTATATTTCAATATAATAAATAAATAATCACTTTGGGTCGCATGAGTTGTTATAGATAGGTACACAGTAGCGACTAAGCTTCGGGTGGGTCCACTGGTTTGGAAGTTGTGGTTTAAACGTATTGTTCAATGTCTGAAAGCGACGAAGAATTCTAAAAAACGATTTTGAGCGAAATCTCCGCCCGACAGGACAACGGGAAATGGGTTTGAATATAAGATTTGCGAATGAAAAAAAAAAACGCGAGTTTTAAGTTAGAGGAACCCGTAACTACGAGAATACTATTGTATAGCAAAATAAGACCGTTTTATCGTTACTTGTGGACATATTTTGAAAACAACCGGTCGGATTTTTTCGAAGTTTGTTGCTGGTCTTACGAAACATGTTACACGAATCTCTCGAGTTGGAGAAAAAAATTAAATTTGATTGGTCGCAACGTTTTTTCTTCGAAAAGATCACAAGAATTACCGACATTCGTCGATCTTCCGGCTCGAAAATATCGAAAAACATTCCCTCGTCCAATTTTCCAAATTTTTTTTAAAACGCGCACGTTCAACTACGTGTAACTTTGCGTTAAAATGTCAAAGCTTTTTTCCCCGGTTCCGCGATGTGTTTCAGCGCCGCGGTTTATTGTGAAACGTTACAAAACGTGTTCACTTCAAAACACTCGTAGCGCGTCGTAACCGCGCGTCGTAACTCGAATACAACATTATAATATCAATACATTTTCGCAGTCCGGCACGCGCGAAACGCGTACGAACAACTACAACAACAACAACAACAATAATAATAATAACGCGTCATATTCGTTCCATATTTGTATGTCACACACACGGGGCGATGACGGCGCGGATTTTAGCGACCGAAAGGGTGCTGTGTTACAACTGTGCTCTTTGACGAACGCGTGGGTTAGTGGTCGTGTTACGCCGCACCCGGGGACGCAACACGTGGTGGGGTTAGGGGTTAAAACACAACAGGAGCCCGTCGCAAAACGGACCACCTAATAACTGCGCGGTAAAATGTAACATAGAACGTTTGCCGACCTATACTGACGGTTTTTAGTTTTGAAGCTTTGTTTGGAGTGTCGGGAAAAAACCCTCTTCAGATTAGGAAAAACGTTTCCCGCGTACGTTTTCGCCAGTTTAATGATAGTAAGAGGAGGCACCACCAACGGCGATGTTAGCACACTTTCTTACACTATTCGCTTACGACGGTTGGATAAGCAAACAATGGAATCACACGACCACGGATTGGATATCATAACAAGCGTTAAAACACAATGTTAATAGGATTTATTTTCGGGCGAAATGATTAATATTTTTACGCCCGGTGGACAAAAGTGCGGCAGTAATTAAACGTAAAAAAGTTAAAACGAAGAGATAAGAAAAAAAAAAAAAATTTTGAAAAAGTGTTTGGTAAACTAAATTATTTTAAACAGGAACGTTTATTTAAGGGGTAAAAAAAAAAATCAAATTTTATCGTAAAGAATTGAAATTTTTTACAATTCTGTTCAATTACAAGACTGTGTGATATTATGTCTACGGGGCTGATATCAAAATGTACTGGAGATCGTGGTTAGGTACGCCACACATTGTGGTATACTATTAGTTTAGGTAGTAAACGAACTGTAATATTAATAATAAAAACTGAGCAAACTATTCTGCCATAAAATACCAATGAAATTTAACCTTTTATTAAAAAGCGCTGCGGAGTAAAAATGCGTAAAAAAAACCCATTTACAACAAAATATAAACAGTGTATTGTTATGTTTCGTATTAAAATCAAACGGATAGATGACACTGGCGAAAATGTAGGTGGGAATTTTCGTTTCTAAAATATTTTTCCGGCAATTTTTTCACCAGATATTTTTTCCTCGTGTTCGGGGATTTTTGATCCGGAGAATTTTTTTTCCAATCACCCGCTATTCGAAATCGTTCAAAACCACTGTTTTTCGTTTTCAAAAACGCACAACTTACGTGATACGAGTCCTTATACTATGTCCAGAATGAAGATCATGAATGAAGACAACTATTCTTCTTCATTACTACAGGAAGAAAATTTTAGAAATAGGACGCGTCTAAAAGTTTTACAATTTTTATCCCGTTTTAGTTTGTAACTATGTAGGACTTTTCGTTATTGTTTCGTTCGTTTTAGTTCTTTTCAAGAGTCATCGCCCGCAGGCTTAAACATTTTTCACCATCGCGTAACTAAATCATTATCACGACGATAATATCACGTAATTACCCAGGTACATGGGCGGTACCGAATCGTTTGAGGAAAAATTGTTTTCCTAAGACGATCAACACGTTTTTTTTAATCAGTCATCGTCAAACTCGCAACTATATATATGTACACAATTTGGCGAACGTAGCGTTTAGACCTCGGGTATCTTTGCGCCTTGGTATCTTACGTGTTTTCGGCTTTGCAGCTTTTCGTCCGATCGTGAACGAATATTCGGCACATCGTGTGTAGAACTACGTGATGAAATACGGAGATTTTATCGTTTTCCCTCCGTTTGATGGGAGGGAAAAAAAAAACCTAATACAACCCATTCATCTTCACGACGGAACTACTAATAATACGACGCTATTCCGTATATGTGCCCAGCGCAGTGTGACTGCCGATCAATGAATGCGATGAACACACGCGGTTACCTTTTATAGGTATTACAATACAAACCGAATACCGACGACCAGTCCCCGGGTCCATTAACAACGAGCGAATAATAATAATATACCGGTGTAAATAATGTAGTACAACTGTCTTATTCGATCGCTTTCGCAGAAGTGATGAAATTCGCGTGGAGTTATCAAACCGCCAAAGCGAGCGATCATCATCGGACTGCAGATCAGCGTGTGTGTGTGTGTGTCAACTGTCAAGAGACGAACACACGCTACAACACGTACGTGGTGGATTCGGTCGGGCGCGACAACAAAGTGACGCTGATCGTTAGCGAGATTTCGAGAAACGCGCGGATCGTGAATGTCTCTAATAAAACACGTCAATAATAAATATCGGTCGATTTGACCCGTTCAATAAAGAGATCCCCGCCATAGACCTCCGGAATCGAGATAAATTTTATTTCTCGAGAATTCGTATGCAGGATGTTCATTCATGCAGGATGTTGCGAGCGTGTTTAGAGGTGGCGAAGAGGCAATGGAGGGATGGAGGTGCCGTGTACGCAGGGGAGGGTGGAAAATTTTTAGGGATAACAGTCCGCGGTGACGGCTTAATGTTTTGAAGTTCCGAGTTTGTTCGTGCCAAGTTTGAGTGCGTAAAGACGATAACAGGGTAGTTGTTACTTGATAAAAAAAAAAGCCGGAATAACTCCAAGACGCGTGGGTACTATTTTGATACTGTCAACACGAACCGTGTTAAATACGTTTTGAAAAAACAAAAAAAAATAAAGAAGGAAAAATTTTCCATCCAAAAATGAAATAAGTTTTATAAAATATTTTTTCGGATAAATCGGGCGTAGCGCACTACTAGGTCACCAACAAACAACATCCTAACGCATAATTGCGTTTGGGTTCATTTTAGGTACCTCCGCCAATATTAAATTTTTAACTTACTAGGACTTGTTTGATTTAAAAATTATTTTTCGCGTTAGGATGATGTTATAATAATTATTCGAATAAAACCTCCAAGATGTTTTTACTTGCGAGTAAAAAAAAAGAGTTTTTAATAATGTATTCTAGAACAATTCTTACTATGACGAGTATAGTTCTAAAAATTTTATTCATTTTTTTCAGCCGAGTTTACTGTTAAGGTAGTTATCATACCAAATCGTATATTTTGATCGGTATATTTTTTGGTATATTTTGTGTTTTATCGATATTTTTAATCGCGACAAAGCTTTTTTAAACGAAAAAACACTAACAAGACAACATGAATCGAAGAAAACAAAAAACCATCGTATTTGATTAATCGCATTTCCGGAAACGACATATTTTCGTTAAAACTATTATATCATAAATTAAAAATAAAAAGTATGTTTTTAGAACCATAAATTTATGTGTATGTACCTGTATATAAAAGAAAGAGATAGAACCGAGAGACGCGGTAAATGACACCTGGAAGTTAGGAAAGAGCCGTATAAGTTGCGCCCGTAAGGTGTCCACGAAAAGGTGAACGAAAATAAAAAATTACCGTTTTTTTGTGGTTTTTGTTCGATAAAAAAAGTGTTTGATTTTCAAGCGAAACTTTTGAAATACGTGGTCGGTCGGTGACGCGTATAACACACTCGTATAGTTCGACACTTCGGCGAATTTCGAAATTTGGGCACACGCGTCATTCACTTCGTTGATCGTTGGGAAATCTGCAAAGATCAGTCTTAACACGTGTGATTTGTTCTTGTGAAAACGTTCACCAACAGACACAAACTCGTTTTTTGAAGGCTTGACGTGTACAAAATTTACCGTCAAAATTTCGAAAAAAATATTCCAACCGACACAGTGTCCGGATGTTACGAGAAAAAATTGGTGTTGGCGTTCGTTTTTTTTATCAACAAAATCAAATGACCCGCCGCCGTTTCGACGCGACACCTCCCGAAAAACGAAACGACCATCATAATAAATCGCGATCATTCTTTTTCTTTATACCGTGGTATTCATGGAATGCGATATCGTTGTGATTTTTTTGTTTCATTCGCGCGCCCTTCGACGGTGGCCAACGGTTTCGACCATTTTCGAATGATGTAACGCGCCGGCGGAACAACCGCGTTTTCCGCGAAAATTTCGATCGCGCATCCGTGTGCAGGCGCCTCCGACCGAGTGCGTTGTCCCTTTTATCGCATCCGACCGACCGACGACCAATCGCGAGAACGCCGCTGCCGATGATGCGTGCGCGGGAACGGATGGAAAAATTCTCACCATTCGGCACGATGTGGATATTGTTAAAGCCTACGCGTATCACGTGGTATTGTTGTCCTCCGACGACCATTTTTTTTCTCCTCCGCACGGACGGACAAGTCGTCGTCGTCACAAAGACATTTTACGGGGATTTTTATCATAATGAATGACACCGTGTGGACGTATTATTTCGTCGACACATGTCCGGGGGGAGGAAGGGCGGGGGAGGGGTCTCCTTAATAATCGCCGCACGCTATTTTTCAAACTTGTACTTGACAGGATAATTATTGCCGCGAGTCGTTTTTCCCCGCAGCCGTCGTTCCGGCGCCGTCGCCGCTGAGACGTCGTTTTTCCGCACCGATGCGAAAATACCCGGAACCGTTCGTGCCCCTATTATAATATCCGTTATTGTACGTTTACACGGACGCGTTTCATTATAAGACGCACGTACCACAGCGCCGGTTACAATGGTAAATAACGTGCGAAACGTCCGCGATTAATATACCTGTGCGCGTGTGGTGGTCGTGCCGTGCATCGGAGGCGCTTAATCCGATAATAACACACCTACGTACCTGTTATTATTGTGTTGTTGTTGTTATTATTTATCCTGCAGGAGCAGCGGCCCACACGCACACGCGCACGCACCGTGCCGGGTCTCCCGAGAAAACGCGTTTTTCCGCGCTCGTTTTCGCCACAGATTCGCGCTGAAACGGACGGTCGGTCGGCGGGCGCTACCGCCACCGTCCCGTCCTGCCGTGGTGGACGCCGCGACAACGGTCCGTGCAGCGTGTTTTGACGCGCCGAATATTATTATTATGTATTCTCTCGCACATGTTTAAAAACACGTCTTAATAATACGCGAAACTGTGTTGTATTGTATTGATTATCCCGTCGTCGACACACACGGCAGAGGAGAGGTATAACGTATAAAGGGCATTGTTGTCGTGTGCAGCAGTTGTTGTGGCGCACAAAATGCACTTAACACAGTGTCAAACGTCGCGAGCTCACCGCGAAGATCTACTGCAAACGCCACCACCGTCCGTTGGTATTCTTTTTTTTTCTCGCATTGTCGTCGTCGTCGATACACAACACCTCTTGTACGAATCATACCTCTATCGCAGCACCTGAACGCGTCAAATAATAATGAAAATAATTTCATTCCATTTCGCACGTACGTAGTTTGTTTGCCTATTTTTACGTTGTGCGAAAAACACGAGGAGGCAGACGCGCGATCGGGTTATAGGATGTTTGAAAACGTGAATTCAAAGGACCGGGGAAAAAAAAAAAATGTAGTAAACTGCGCGGCAGTTCCTCTTTTCCAGCTCCCCGAAACCTCCGGTACCACGTGTGTGGCTTCCTGAACCGCGCAGAGTACTTGGAAACGATTTATGATTACGGAAAACGGTTGTTCGGCAGGTACTTACGTTGAAAAATGTACGAACGGATCAAAACCGTACGTTACGCCCAAGGGTTGTTGGTGGACGCGAGTTGTGTGGGCACTGCGGGGAAATAGCGCCCATCCCGCGTGCCGTAAGAACTGGAACTAATAGAAGTTTTTAATTTATCCGTTCCGACGGTACAGGAACGTTAAGGGATCAATCGCGGTGATGAGTTTGACCCGTCGAAGCGACGCGGAAACGCGCGAAAACTCCAGGAGGCGCCTTCACACTTCGATTACACCTCGTCGCGCGCGTAAACCGTAGGGCTTTGGACGGTTAGGTTCGACATACCAATCGGACGCGATAAGCAATCTGTGTGATTTTGATTCGTGTCTGGATCCCGTACGAGGAGCGTTTTCGTATTTTATTTTCAAAGTGTTAGCAAAATGAATAAACGAATTCGAGTTGTTGTTTTTTTTTCTTCTCGTATGTTTGTCGAGAAAACGAAAATCGTAGGATCCAAAGCAGACGTCTTGAAGAGTTCAATTTACAGTTTCCGTGTCGTATTAATCGATAGACTGATAACCGGTATACGTGTCGGGAGTAAAAACCGTGTAAAGTCCTATGATCCACGTACCGAGACATAGAAAGCAAATCGAGGTGTAGAAGAGACAAATAGCGATTTTAGATTAATTTTGGGTCCGAAAAAAAAAAAAAAATGATAAAAAGTTGAAAAAAAGTCTTTATTCATTTATTATCTCATTTAGCTAAAAGTTGACGGAAAAAATAAGTCGGCTCGATGAAAATCAACTCGACTTTTTGACATTCAACGAACAAATGCCTGTACTGCTGACGTCGTAATATTCCAGTGGCGACTCGTGCCTAGGTGCGCAGGTGTGCACACACCACATAGATTAATATACGAGAATATAAAAGTGAAAATAATAATATTGTATAATAATTAATTAGTCTTAATAAAATATCTGGTAAACTGTACTTATTAAAAAAAAAATTAAATTTAAGAAAACAAAAACACGACAATTGTACAAAATTTAATTAAGTTATGTAACAAATACACATCACTTGGTGTGCAGCTCAGTCTGCATTTCAGTCCGCGCCGCATTGGCTTTAACAGATTTGCAAGCTCCACCGTTTTTCTGTTTTTATCATCGTCCCGATTAATGTATTCTATTCGATCTTACCAAATTAAATTATGTCAGATGTTATTTGTCACGGGTCAGTTGTTGTTTTAGAAATTTTTTTGTAAATAAACTGTTGCAATAATTGCCCTACTCTGACCGCACCACTAGCCGCTACTGTAATATTCTCGAGAACCCGACTCGATGGCCTGCTCGTCGTTTTCTTCAGTTCTGCGCGATACTTGTGGAGATATTACCTATGAATCATCATCTCCAATCCCATGCAGGTTCCGCCGCAAACACACTGCGCAGGAATTATACAAACACACCGCTGTACACGGGTAAACGTTTCACCAAAACAACAACAACAATAATAATATGTAACAATAATCGTCGCGTTCTGTATAACATGCACAATGCACGTTTATTATTTGTAATTTATGCGCTTCTGTGCAGACGAGCCGTTGCAACGGGCGTTTTGACGTCGCTCGCGTCTTGTTCGCACGTGTGCGACACACATTTTACATGTTTATTATAACGCTGTAAGGAAGTGTACATGTTTTATAATAATAATACATACAGGTGGTGGTGTGGTGAACAGCCCGCGCGCGAACAATGCTCACTCGAAACGGCGAATCTACCGACTAGAGCGTAACCCCGGAGACGTGCAGTAGTGTATGATGACTGTATATTATATTATTAGTTTTTAAGGTCTAACCGAAGGTCCAACGGTAATTTGAGCGGTCTCAAATGTGAAAGTTCAAAATCGAAATTAGTCGTACGGCCATGAAACTTCGGAGAAACATTAGTTACAGCAAATTTTTTCGAGATTTTCCAAAAAATTTACCAGCACGTATACTGGACAACTGCTGAGCTCGCTCAGAATCGTATGGTCGAATGCGATGATTCGTCGTTGCTTTCAGGCACCAAATAATGCGCGTTCGAACCGCAGCTTCCAAACCCACCCGAAGAGCGTATAGTCGCGTCAAACTGTGTACGACCCGGAGCGTTTCGCTCTTTTTTTTAACACCGATGGGAATCAACTGGAGTTGTAGTCGAGGCGAAAAATTGATTACGTTTTAACTCGTTAACCGGTTAGTTATTTTTGTTTTTAACTTATTCATACTCAATTATCGTTGTTGTCAACCGTGTTTATAAGGTGTTTTTCAATTAGGTTTTTAACCGAATTCGGAGCGAAGAATGTATTTGTTTTCACACACGATGTGCGTTTATTAAGTTTTTTTTTTTTTTTTACCGCTATACTTCTCCAAAACGCTCTGATCGTTAGTTACGCTCACGCCAAGTTGCGAGAACGTAGCAACAATAACGTTTTATAAACAATATTCTAACGGTCAAACGGCGATGGTTAAATTTTCGGATTTAAGACTACAAATCGTCGCGCGTGAAAGTTTTCAACGGCATTTTTGTACGTCCTCGGGCAACACCGCTCGAAGCTGGGCTTGTCAACAACTTGTTAAGTCGATTGGAAAAAAACCAAAAAGTCTCGCGTCTCAATTTTAATAGCCGTTTAACGTTGCAAAGTCGCGGTTTAACTCTATAGCGGTACGCCTAAACCGTACCGCGCCGAACTGCAGCGGCTTCCACTAACAACAGGTGATGAACGACGACGACGACCGTTCGGTACAAAACGAGCCGCGGCACCACCGGCGGCACCGTTTCTGGCACGCGAGCTGTTCCGCGCGCTGTTAAACGCTGTTTTCCTCCCCGTTAACCCCGCTGCGAATCCCTTCGTAAACCCTGCCCGTCTTACGCGCCCGCGCAAGATAACGTTATACGGCCGTGTCCGTCACACTCGATCGTCGGGAAAACGCTTGACACGATCGGGGTGACGTGTTTATTATGTACGTTATATTTTGTGCTCCACCACACACCGGGCGAAAAACTTCCTCGTCCGGGACGTCACACCTGTCAGCTGCTTCTGATGCACCGGTGCGCTGCGCGACGTGGGCAAACGCCGTTAGTGGGTTAGTAGCGCGCCGTTTTGTGTGCACAGTCTTATATTCGAAAAACGGACCGGCGCGGCAAACACGCGTGCCTAACGCGCCGCGGCAGCTGCCTGGCGGTTGCGCGCCCGCGCTTGCGTACACAATGACCGCAGGGCCGCCGCGGATTCCGCGCGCCCCCCCGCGGCGAGAGGGCGCGCGCGGCCCGAAAGGGTTGTAACGGGGCGCCCGCGGGACGGACGGCGCCGTCGTGCGGGACGCGACACGCGACGCGTGTTGCAGGCCGGTCGATTTGATGCCGAAATAAAGTTTAAAAAACACGGGTACACCGGAAACCCCGTTTCACCGGGTCGGGGGAAGAATTTGAAAAATACTCTAGCGGTCGAACTATCTTGGTGGTGCTCATCTCGTCCGTCGTGTGCGAGATGAAACTGGCTGCGCAACGTCAGGTATCTCTGTAGAGTGCTCGAAGAGTGGTTCGTTGATCGACGTATAAAGTGTCGAAACCCCATTTTCACACCCCCAGAGGTTGAATTTTGAAAAATCCATTCTTAGCGCGCCCCTACGTTGCCAGAGGAACGTCTGTACGAAATTTCAAGCCTCCGGTGGTTCGGTCCGGGCGCTGATGAGCGAATATAGGGGCGGTTTCCTGTATTATGCGTGTCCATTGATTAGATTAAAACGGGGGAAAAAACCGGCATCACTCTAGGTCACGTGGTCTAGTTTGACGGGGTAGCGCTTTGGGCGGGTCACTAGTTTAGAAGTTGTGGTCCAAACGCGCATTACATTGTATCCGAAAGCAATGATGAATCATGGACTTTGTAAATACGATTCTGAGCGAGCTCTGCACCTGTCTGGCTTACGTCGTGATAGAAACAATTTTATCAGATCTTTCCTATTTTAGAATCATTTTTTACAGTAAACACGTCAACACAACTGTTCTATAACTATAAATTTCAATTCGAACGCTTTCGAAAATTTGACCGTTTTCGTTTTTTGCTCAAAAAATGATCGAAAATTTAAAAAAAAAACGCTTCAAATAAAGTACCACATCGGATCAATTACCGATCTTTTGAGGTATCGTACGTTAAAATCGGAGCATTTTTTCTACTTGAAATCACAAAAAAAAAAAAATCTAAATCGCCGAGTAAAAAACGCGTTTCCGGTAATTATCTGTCCCGCCCGTAAGAAAATACACGGCCACCCGAAACAGCGAAAAGTTCAAAGTTTCATAACTCCCTCAAAAACAAATCGAAATCGATTGAAATTTCAGCGGTACACTCGTAAATGACACACATAAATATCGAGTCGAACGGAGCATATAAATTATACATAAATTAATAATATAAATTGACATGTTATATAAATTACACGTATAAATGTCGAAAATTGGGCCATTTTCTTTTTTTTTCCAGAATATTTTTACAAAAAAAAAAAAAAACCGGTGACGTGGGGCAAACGCGTAATTCATCGGAAATCCCTCTGAAATGGAATTCGCTGAATAACCGATGGTAAACGTACAGAGCTTTCTTGTAATACGAACCTTTTTTTTGTACCCAAACTATTTGTTAAATTTTTTTTTTCACTAAAATCGTTTTTCATAAAAAAAACTGGTCGGGACACCCACCACCCGAACCAGCCGAAAATCTCAGAGACCGCGGGAAAAACTTCGGGGTCCGCTCAAAAAACTTTCGCCGTCAAAGTGTCGTCCGTCCAACACTCGAACAGGTTAGACAGGTGACAGTATTAAAACGTCGTACCCCAAACGCAAAAACGTTTTTTTTTTAGAATTCACGCCGAGTGCGTCGTTTCATGCTATCCAAATTCTTCACTTGAAACCAAAATGCTACCGAGTGAAAAAAAAGAAAAAACGTAGTTGAAATCGCGGTTTTTCACCGACACCCCGAACGATTTTCACCTACGTACGACGATGGCCCGTCCCTCGGCGACACACGCCGCCACCGGTGTTATCCGCAGTTTGTTCCACGGCTTTGTGACAACGGCACGTACAACACAGTAATGGTATTGTTGTTGTACACCACTCGTGTGTACAACTCGTACACACTGCGCAAAACCGAAACATCCGGGGACGTTGCATACTGCGGGGCGGCGGCGGCGGTGGTGGTTCGCGTCGTCACGCCCGGGGTGTTTCGAAAAACAAGAATACGATTTATTATTATTTTCGTTACAAACGCGTACAATGACGTTCATAATGCACGAGGCTACATAATAATCGATTGCGGAAAGCCTCTCGCCGAAAGCGATCGTCGAGAGCAGCGGGACCCGTCGAAAACCGTTATCGCTCCGAATTCGTACACACGCCGGCAACGACACATGTTTCATAGCGTGTTCATTATTTGCGCAGGAACACCCGGATGCACAACATCCCCGTGTCGGATCATCGCGAATTTCAACCCGCTCGCCACGTCGTCAGAAACGTCTTTTCCCGAACCCCGATCAAACGTTTTTACCATTTTTGGCCGCGAACGTTTCCGTCGAACGCCGTGTAACGAAATGACGCCCGCGGGGGGAAAAAAAGGGAACGAAAACTATACGAACACGCACGATTCCCGTCGCCGACAAAGCGTGCTCCGCCTGCAAAGTACTAAGTACTACGTCCAGTAGAACACGACGTTCTTACATAAACTCCCCGCGGGGGGTGCTTATCAAGTTTCTTTAGCTTTACTTTTGTCAACTCGGCAGTCGATCACCGATGATCGTCACCGGACGTCACAGTGTCCGCCATCACCTTTTTTTCTTTTTTTCCCGAGCAAAGCACTTTTTCAACGATAACGCGCAATCGTTATAGATAATGTAGTTTGGTCAGTGTATTGATGTACAAAAACAATAACAGTCGATTCGGATAACAAGCTCGTAAACTCAAACTCGCCTTATTTTCAAACGATAATAAAAGTAACACACAGTCAATACAATAAATTAAAATAACTCGTCGATTTTACCAACGTCCAATTACGTTGTTCACAAATCTCCAAATGGGAGGGCGAGGGTATTTCGGTATTTTTAGGCACTTACCAAGGCGTAATACGGCACTTCTGGGGTGGCTGCAGTGCTTCTCAGGCAAAACCATGTATACTTTGGCGGAGATCCTTTTTGATTTTCGCGGAAACGACCGTCACCCCTGATAAGTCCCCCAAAGTCCAGCCATCACCTCCAGTTATCTACACGCTCTTACGACGTACTCGTCAGAGGACGGAGCAAACGTTTCGGGTTGTTTTGTTGGTTCTGGGGATCGTACAAATATTCCAAAAATGGTCAAAACAGTGTTGGTGCAAAAAAAAGTCGAAATTTCCATTTGAGGAGGGCAACACGGAAAATGCGGTTTTTCGATGATTTCGAGGGAAAATTCATAGGTAAGTTAGCTCGTGAATTCCTTAGGGTACCTAGTCAGAACTGTTTGAATTCGCTCTGTATCATATTGTAATGTTGTAAATTACTCATTTCAATGTTGCGGAAATCGTTCAGTATTTTACTTAAGCAGTTTGTTCAACTGCAGCTTCGTCGAAAAACAAATCCAAGCAAAACGCATTTTAACCGGGTTTCTTAGATAGAACACTACAAGACCGGAAAAAAAAAAAAAAAATGTAATCTAAGTATAAAGAGACCACTTTTCAACACCTTTGGCATAGATTTTGTGAAAATTGAAGCGTTTTTACCGCCCTTCCGGCTGATCGCGGAATGTAATAATTTCATTTTGAGATCTTAGAGTCTAATAAAAATAGAAAGGCCGTTCAACGGTATATGATAAATCACAACAGGAATCGGCTTCCGCGGTAAAGTACATTTTTCAATAAAGTGTGTAGTACGAAAAATTTAATCTCTGGCTTATCTGCATACATTATTATGCGTTACAGGTGTGTAAAATGTACATATTATTATTTTATAAAATAATAATATAAATTTAAATAAAAAAATAGAAATTTTATAATATAAATTGTGACAAACGATTTTTAAAATTTTTTAGTTACATTATGTCGTTAATATTGTGTTAAATGTTCAAAACTTTTTCTGGAAAATTTAGGTTTTTATTGAAATTAAATGACAATAAAATTGGAAATTTTTGAAAATTTCAAAGTTCTATATTTAGCTCAAAAATTTGTGAAATGTTTTGAAATTCGCCTCACACCTGTACATTGCCAACGTTGTGTGAAAATATCAAGTCAAATTCCAATCATTATTTTGGGAGTTATGACCAATTAACAAAATTGATTTTGTCAAAAACGCGTTTTCCGTACTTTTTTCTTAACTTTTTTTGTTGTTTTTCTTGAAAAACCACGATCAACAATACACCAGGGATGTAAAATTCTTTACCGGAAAGAGTTGTTGAAGATCGGAGCAGTTCCCTAGGAGCTACACGTGCCACAGACACAAAAATAAAAAAATAAACACATCATTGTAAAATCAATCGCTTCGCTTAGAATCTAATAAAAAAAAAAGGAGAAGCGTATTCGAACCGATACAAGTGTACAGATGCTGAAAAAAACCGCATAAATTTTAAGTCGCACGTTTTGAAAAGTCACTATGGATTTTTGTAAAATATTTTTTTTACACGTTGCGCGATTGGCGTACAGGTACCTGCAGGTACACACAATAATACGATAATAGCGAATATTCTTGGATCCGTCATCGACCGTCATCATCCGGGCGCGGATCATTGTAAATATTTATTTTGTCCGTCTTTGACTTGACCGTTATTGTTTTTTTCGGCACGTGTTCATCAGCCCTAAGTATACACACGCGTTTGACGTGCAGAAGTGTACCTTCTAATCAAAGCAAACCCTTTGTGTATGTGAAAATGCCGCCGTATCCGCTAATGGTCCCCGACCATCTATACGACACGTGACGCACAGTTTGTATACGTATTTAGTTCGTGGGGTTTTCGCGGGGATTTCGTCCTCCGAAGAAATCCACTGCGGTTTTCTTTCGGTTTTCTGCGGAAACGCGAGAAAAACACGTAGGTACTACTGCGGTGTCGAGTTACACGAAATCTTCTCTTCCGCACTGAACGCTTATCGCCCGTCCGTCCGACGTCCAAACTGTAAAATAATATACTGTACGATGAAATGGGACGTAGCTAATAATATTAAAATATTACTTATATAATACACACCTACTCAAATACTACAGATATATTTATAACGTACGTGCTAATACAGAATCACAATGCGGTATAAATATTCTTAATTTTATCCTTGATTCGATTGAAAGAGCGGCGGGTCTGTTGGCTCTTGTTACCCATTCACGTCAAATTTTAAATAATGAATGCAAGACACACTCTACTCTGGTTTTAAATGCGTATTTATTTTTTTATTTCATACGTAACAACGAATTTTTTACGTACAAAACGATAACAGAACTTACATACCTAATTTTTTGTTGTTTTCTTTTCCCGTTGTTCCGGGGATGACCCGGAGTGGCCAATTCGTCGTTTGGTTTTAAATACGTACATAATACGTTTGCCCGTGTAACATCGTTACGAAACGATTTATATTAATCGTTATAAGTGTATAAATCAAAAACACTTTTATGAACGTAAACCGAATGTTACTTAACGCCGGTGAAAACGTATTATCTTATAAATATTATAGCAAATAACAAAGGGCGTCGCACTGAATTTTATGACGCAAATAACACGGTCTCGGCAGTTCCACAAATTAACAGCGTTACACTTGTGCGAATTTTGTTCTGAAAACGGTTCTGAACTCGCTGTGATAACGTCCACTATGTTTTTAACAAGACGGATTCCCGAACACATTTATTAGAATTAAATAACAATTGAAATATTGAAATTATGACGACATTCGATCGACTATAAACGGCCATAGGATTAAGAAACCTTAATTATTTGCAAAATCATCTTTCTAAATTCTAAATTCTAAATTCGTCTTTTCGGTGTTCAAGCCTACCAAAAAATCACAATCATGGAAATACAAAATTATGTTTTTAAAAATAAAATGTACTGGCCTGACTAAAAATCCGTTGTTGATACAATAATATTAAGCGCTTCCAAAATATGTCTGATACATTACGTTATGATCAGTTTAGTTTAGAACCGTTTTCAGGCAAAGAAAATTGGAAAAATACAAACTTTGTTGTATCAGAAAATCCCTGACAAACGACGAAGACCCTTAATTTTCAAACAAAATATACCGCCCAATTGTTACATTGACATCTACGTTATACCTTGGCCAATAGTCAGGGTATGGATAAAAAATCTAGTAAGTCTTCGAGTACGTTTTTTCCACAACGTTTTAACAAAACACTTGGAATTTAGATTGTACGCGGGAAAAAACCTATAGGTAGGTACCGAAAAAATCATCGAAACACACGAAATGACGTTTTTAAAAACCAATTGTATTGGCGTGACTGAAGAAACGCGTACGCTTTTGGAACTATTACGATATTAAGTGCACCCAAACGTCTGATACGTGACGTTCATTGGTAGGATCACAATTTGAGAACCATTCTCAGAATTGGAAGAATCCCCGATGAATGATTGTAATTTTCAAAACTTTGAATTGACAATGAGTACTATACTCTCCCCCAAAAAAAAAAAAAAAAAAAAAAAAAAAACCCGGGATCACTCTGGGTCTTTACCCCTAAAAAGTGGTTCACAGAGAAAAAAAAAAACATCCTGGATATGCCACCGGTATTCTGCAGCTCCGCAGTACGAGTAGTATTGTTGTGTTGGTCAACACACAACGCATAATATGATATCTCTCGCGGTTCGGAGGAAACGCCGCGTCGGGTATTAACGAAATTCAACCCCAAATCGCGACCCACTCGTCAGCCCTGTGAAATCCCTTTGAAATCGAATTTCACGCGCGTTCGCCGCAACGTGCCGCGTGTTTACACAATGCGCTCGTACACGGTACGTACATTTATAACTACGTATCGTCATATTATTATGTATATTATTTTATGTGCGTATGTATATATATATATATTATGGAATCACGGCGATGGTACAACGTGAGAGGGATGATGATGACGCGGAAGGATATGGCCGAGAAAGGGTTGCGGCGTCGACCCTGTTTCGCCGAACGCCGACCGTTTCCGCCCTCCACCCCCTCGAAACTGCGACACCGCGCGCCTAACGGCAATTATTGTTATTAACGTCACGTGCGTCACTGTTACCGCCGGCGCAGAAATTAATATTAGGCATATCGGACCTCACGACATAACTAGAAAATACCAAATATTGTTTTTACCGCGTCGAATCTGTTAAAAACATAGACTTGAGATAAACTTTGATAGTGAAACGTGTCCACAGTAAAATGTGCTATCGATTTCGTGTGTAGGTGTATATTGTTGGTAAACTTCTATAATGATCGATGTTTTACGCATAGAGCCCGTGTTTTTCGCCAACGTTTTTCTAAATTTTTTACCGTTCGTACGAACCGTATATTAATTGAAGTGTTTTTGTTCGTTGTATTAATTTGGTGTTAACAAAATTTCAAAGAAAGAAATCACCGCGAAGCACTTGCTGTACACACTGGCTATAGGTAGGTATCGTTTTTCAAGTAGGTGTACAACTATTTGTTAATTTATTTGATACCATAATTCGGTATTGATATTCTAATACTAATTTAAACAAAATGTCTTCTCATTTTCTGAATGCCGTACAAATAATATGCACCAAAATCCGTTTTCTTACTTTGAAGTTTGATTTTGATCATCGACTGATTCATTTCAATCAAATACCGACGGAACTAGCATAAAGTTTACCGCTTATAAAGTAATGTGTACAATATGTAGGTATAAATTATGTCGTTTGTTATGAAAACTATAAAAATTCGGCCGTGTTTGATATTTGCCGCCGAATGTATAGTACAAATTGTGCGGATCGCGCGGACGAGTCGAAGTAACCGGAAATGGACAGAACTTACCCGATCAAAAGACGCACATGAATGCGCTAAAAATATGACCAAAACTGGTAAAAACACGTCTTGAAAAATCCAAAAACAGCGATAAAACCGAAAAAATCACAAGATGTGCGAAATTTTAAAAATTAGATCTCTCTGAACCACGAAACAAAGTTTACTCTGATATTTTTTAAGGGCTTCGAAAAAAAAAAAAAAAATATGCTTTGAAATCCCATATCCTGATGGTAAAATAGGACTGTCTTTCAAAAAACGGTTAAAAATATGTAAAAACGTGTTTGAAAGTCCAAAAGAAGCGTTTGAATCGGAAAATTAACAAAAACCAAATGCCAGTTGATACTGTTCAAAAAAATCGCATCTCTGAACCACATTTTAAGCTAACCCCGTTACGTACTATGTTTTTAGGGGCTTCTTAAAAAAAAAAAACGCGAACGGCTGCAAAATCCCACGTGATAATCTCGTGACACTGTGATGATAATTTCACAAGATCGCCAACATTGGTTTTTTATTACAAAAACGAGGTGCAGTCAAAAAAAAGTAGAACATTAAAATCCTATGGAATTCAATCGGATTTTTATTTCCGCAACATCATGCGCGACTATTCTTCCCGTCAAACGTTTCCGTTTGTGACGTGGGTGTGTTTTTTTTTTCAAACAAGAACCTTGCGCAAAACCTTCGCACGAAATGTCGTGTTCTAATTTACACGAAAACGTGTAGATTTGTCCGGCCGAGACGTCGCGAATTCGCTTCGATTTTACATTTAAAACGGGTGTTGTGAATAAAACGCTTAAAATATCATTTTACAAGCGACAGCGGAAACGGAAAGTCGTTTACGGCAACAGGTACTATATTCGCGCACCTGTGAATCCTAAACTAAACCGATGGTCTTCGTGCGCAAACGACGTCGTTTTGTCCGCGAGGAATGCGTACTATAAATGTATGCGCTGTCAAAATCGACGGAAGTGTGGTAGTATTATACACTAATTGCATTAACAAACAAACGTTTTACCGTTCTGCGGGAGAAACGATAAATTTTCATCCAAATAGGTACGTTGTAAGTGGTCGTACGATTATAGACGCTCGCATTAAGTATAGTGAGTGTACACTATGGAGTATAATAAAAACACCGTGCGCGTATAGCACTTAAAATATGGTTTTTGTGCGTCGTTCTCACGCTTATAAACACCCGCTTATTTACCCGATATGTTTTGATCGTTATTTTTTTGTTTATTTGTTCTCTCTCGTCACGACAACGAATCGAAAACATCGTCAGCGATTTTAGCGCAGGTATGTAACAATTGACGTTCACATTAACACACACACACACCGCGTTTTGCGTGTTCTCAGCGCGTCACTTCCCGATACACACACGCGTGTAGAGATTTCTTCTGTTTTTTTTTTTTTTTTTGCGAAGAGAAAAAAAACTTCATCGTTTTGAACTAATTGTTATTGTCGCCAGACAGCGAATAAACGTTAGGGTTTTCATTTTTTTCGCCGGTGGATTGAACCGTTATATTTGTGTGCCGAAACGTTTCGACGCACCGTACCTACTCGTACGTAGTTTTGAATGGGTTCATTCAAAAAACTCAACGATTGTTCTGCGCGAGGCGAATTAAATATATCGTTGTACAAGCTAATAACAATTTCGTCGTTAAAAACAAATCGTACGAAAAATTAATTTAAAATATCACTCTCGTAAGTGGTTTTTTATTTTGCGTTAAACAAACGACAAAAAAAAAAATCAAGATTAAAACAGTGTTGTGAATGCCTGTACTGTATTTTCAGAGGTATACGAATTCACTGTACAGATCGAGTGCTTAATATCGAACACTGTTGAAGCAACGTCCAATGTAAATATAAAAAATTATAATGTATAATACGATCGCTGTTTGTTATAAAACCAAACGTTGACCGTTATTTAACTGTACAGGTATGAAAAATCTTGAAAAAAATATCGCGTTTCGAACCTTTACTGTTTTTATCATCTATCGAGTATCAACTTTTTTCAAATTTAACTATAATATTATGATATTTTTGTTATTTTTTTTTTCTTCAAACTAAATGACTCGCGGTCGATATTACGACAAATCGTTTTTCTCATTCATCGTACCTAATCAAACTTAATTTGCGTGTTGTACAGTGTACTTCTTTTAGGAAAATTATCTTAAAACTACATTTTAGCGTGATAATAATTTAAGTAGGTACAAACATTTTGTGCAAGTCCAAACTGACGGGCAGTTATATTTTTTTTACATTAGAACAATTATCATACGACACAAATGTGTTAAATATCAAAATATAACACGGACAAACTACGGTACGTATATAAATCAAAATTATTACACTGTGGTTTATTCTGCAAAATACTACAGCTATTTACTCGCGTTAGTTGTATTGGACGTATTTCATTAAAATTATTTTGTACAAAAAGTCAGTTTTTATAGTAAATCTCACGTCAAAAGATATGAATCGGTTTGAAAAAATACGTTAAAAACGCGTTTGTTTTGATAGCTATTACAACCGATTTATTTTGTCAAACATAATTTACGTGTATAAAAATTGAATTAAGAATATTTTAAGAATTTAAAATGCTTGGTCGATATTCACCATCGGCGTTCACCACGTAGAGCTACTATTTTGGCCATAAATAATATTATTGTGATCAATAGTTTTCAGAGAAAATCGATTCAATTATCAATTCGTAACTAATTGATAATATTACGAGCAATTGTTTTTATTTCAAGACACGTACGTATACGAATTGGTTTTCTCTGTTTGGCCGTAGGTGCGTGAATTTACTTTTGTCGGTTAGACCATATTTTAACGTAATCGTTTGTTTGGAATTTTTTCGCCTGCGTCTTTGTAAAGTCCAACGGTGTTGCATAGTGATAAACGACATATTTTTCAAAAACCACAATTTTTTAGTCTTTGTGTGCGAGTAATAAATTATAAAGGACAATATTTTTAAGTAGATAGTGCATATACTGTCATCAATCACTCGCCACCGGACGGATTGATCATAGTTGGCATTCAGCATAATATTATTACGTACGTTAATTCGAACGATACAAAAACTATTTTTGAATACTTCCGAAACATACGCCGAAATAAAATTTAAAAAATACCAATCTAAAGTAAATGTAATACGTACGATTGTTGCAATTTTAATTTGGAACCCGACGCATAATATTGTAAAATTACTGTTGAATTTTAACTGTAAACGCAAAAATTTAAAAATACATCAGGTTTATAAAACAACCGTTTAACGTTTCAAGGCTACGTCGAGAACGATTCGGTTCTATTATTAACTGTTAACGAGCGAGCGTAATAAAACATTATTTATTATTCACAAACATTATAAGTTTTCAAAACAATTATTTCAAAAACATTGCGCTCACGTCGTTTTGTCATTCCAATAGTTGTTTGAAACACCGTTTAACGTACGTGCTTAATACGATTTTAGCGAATAAAAATTATTTTTTGTATTAGATGTGTTAAAAAATGTACATAAGTGTGTGGTTTATTGTTTTTTTTTTTTCTAAAATCAATCGTTCCAACGTGTATACAACTATTATTTACCACAAGTAAAACATTATTTGGTAATCTATTTCAATTTATAACATGGTTTTATTTTATTATTAATACTACTATACTATATTATTATTATAGTCGTAAAATGTGTTTTAAACGATATAGAATAAGTAAAAAAATCAATATGAGTCACTGTTATGGCTCGCGTATTGTTCTTTTTACTACAGCAAATTTGAATCGAATTCGTTTTATATCACATTTTATTCCGTTAGCTTTATGATTTATCTACGTTTGTTCAATTAATTGTTTTGTTATAGTACTGAACGCGTATAAAGGATTTTGCGGTGAATGTTGATGCACTATAATATTATATACCTACTTGCTTTGTTTTCATACAAATGTATGTAGGTTTCCTTATAGTCGCTTGATGTAGACTGGTATACGTTTTGAGCTAAAATATCCACTATTTTATCAGTAATTAAAAAAAAAATCGTGTTCTCTGCCAATTATTGTCATTATCTAGTTGATATAGTTCATTCGTTTTATTTTACGCTTTTCTCTTGATCCTATTTTTTTCCATTACACAGTGTACATTTTTTACATTTCGTGTATCAATATTGGAATTTAGATTAAAAAAAACCGAAATCAAAAATATAGCCAAGTTTATTAGTGAGGGCCACGTGCGTTATACTTGTTTGTGGCAACGAAGAGTTTAGGTTTTAGTCAGCAAACGGACAATCAAATTAGTAACCGTACAGTATATTGTACAAAAGTTTTTTGACAAATAGTTATTATTATCACCGTATCGGTGATTTTATAAAAGTTATGACTGTATAATAGAAACAGTTGGTAGGTACCCACGTCAAGTATTTAATTCGATTCCATTCCCCACATCCTCGCACTAAAGGGACACTATGCATCGTGGCGTATACCCCGAAAACAGTGCGTTTTGTAAATATCGTGCAGGAAGAATCCAGTACGTTTCGCTCTGTTTTTTTCACGCCAATTATTACGGGATCAGACAGTGTACCTCTATACGTTTCGTCGTAATTTTGGAAACGGTAATACTTTTGCTTTGCCCTTTGCGTTTTGACGAAATCGATATTCGAACAATAGAAATGTAGTACGCGTGTGTGGCCCCTCATTTATACTGCACTTTGTCAAATTTAAGTTTATTTTATTTTAAATGCAGCAAAAAAAAAATAAAAAACAATTAGAAATCAAACAAAATCAGTTCTGTCGGGGGCGGATCAAAAAACGTACAACGAGCGTATCCATTTCGACGGTCGCGAACGCGTTCGTTTTCAAATTGAACACGCACCGCCGACAGCGCAGGTAGTAGGACGCGAGGACATGACGCTGCGAAATTTAGTCGAACCGGCCGGTGCTAAGATGTGTGTGTGTGTGTCATTTCGTAATTTTATGTTGTTCGCTAACTTTTATCGCTCACTATCGCCATCGATTTCACGGGGTAGTGGCCTCCAAACGTTTAGAGCTCCAAAAGTGTTTTTTTTTTTAAATATTAGATGAATCAAAACATTTTTCGACGCCGCCTCTCGTACGATAACGGTAGGTAGGTACGGTTATATTTGAAGAAATCTGATTACATTTGAATACAACTTTATTGAAGAAATCGGATGCCTCGCAAAACTGATTGCACTGGGACGAAAAAAAACCCATAGTTGCGAACTGATGAATAATAATTTATATAATAACAGTTGACAGTGAACTTCAATTTCTACAGTTTTGTGATGAAGACTTGTTTACCGAATGTGTAAAAGTTATCAAAAATACCACGTATCTTGCCCGTCATTGCATGTACTGTAACGAAAGAAGTTTTTCTTCATTGAGAAGACCTAAATCGTGTCTTAGAAGTAAAATAGAAGTCGTGTCTTGAACACTAGCCGATATTGTAATTGAAGGACTCGTAAAAAAATAAAACGGGAATTAAAGTTTTAAAATAACTGAAATATTTCAATACTATATATTTAATATTATTGATTTCAAATAATTGCCGTATATAATTCCTACTAACCCTTCTGTATACGTGTATAATAACTTATTCACAATAATAACTATTGTTAGTGTTATTTACAGTTGGCTACGAATTAGGAACTAAGGTTAAAATTAAAAAAGAAATGAAACCAACGTTGGATTTTGATAGTGAACTTATGATATTTTACGTCGTCCGTACGTTTCATACGATCTTAAGTTGAAATTAATATATTGATATTAAAATGTAGATAATTTCTTGTATAACTGTGTGAAAAATCAGCTAAACAAACGTTAAAACAACAATATGATCGCACCGTATAAGAGTAAAAAGTATTATTTGTAACCGCGTCGATTTGATACGTGCAAACTAAAAATGTTTTAAATGTACGCATTAAAAGTCCGAAAGTCGTATCCACGTATAAAAAAAATATCAATTTATATAACGTCCGAAAATTTTAATACGTAACGCCGTACCAGTTTTAATGGTATAGGTTTAAATTTGATCGGAGAAATAAAATACTCGCCACTTCAGCACGCTTTTTAGTATAAATTTGTGTGTTTTCACTCGCAAAATGTGTAAAACTCAAAAATTTGTTCGGAATAAAATATAATTTAAATAAAGAATCTCAACTTTTTGTGGTATTCAAAGTTGAAATCGGAGCATTCTTCACAAATCTGAGAATTTCAAATCTTCTCGGTAAAATTCTTAATTTTTTTTAAAAATTCTAGAACCGAAATATCACCACAGTCAATAAACCTATCAGAAAATTTTCTGATTTTAAAACTAGAGCGTTACTTCCGAAAGAAAACTTCATCACAAATTTTGAAATTTCAAACTTTTTGCAGTAAAATTCTCCTTAACACCCAATTTTTTTTTTTAGGTTTTTTTGTGTCTAATTCAAAATGGAGGGAATCTTTCAGAAAAAGTTTTAACCAAAGTACCGTCGGGTGCATATCAGTATAGAGCTACTGATTTTAAAAATCTGAGCGCCGACCCGAAAAATCGTTGACAGAAAGAAAAAACATCATTGCAAATACAATACCTACATTCTTCGCTGCGCTCGGAATCTAGAAATAACCCGGAAACGAACAAAATGTTTATTATATTATGTAGATCACTAAGTCGCTGATCAAGTATCGTTTATTGATTTTTAACTTCGAGCAAAATATGTAACAAATCAACTGTTGTGAAATGTATTATAGTAATACGTGTACGCGAAATTGTAGGAACACTCGATATTAATTTAAAACGTAAATACATGAAACTTGAAATGTATTTTTACAGTATGTTATTTACATCTTCGTTGTAGAAAAGTCGAGCGCGAAATGATTTATTTTTAGAGTTTTTGGCATTAATTAGCATATTTCGACGTACAACGATACAATTATAATACGGCCGTCGCGTGCGGTTTAATTGAATTTAATTGCAATTTAGTAGACGAAACGTGCCAAACGTCAGGTGAAATAAGTTTAAAAAAATATAACGTCGCATCAACAAGACGCATCAGTTTGTCTCTGTTTTGTTAAGACAATTATTAGAACCATATTATTAATATATAATTGTCTACAACAAAATCAAGTGGTGTTTTATTGTACGTCGTTTGCAAAGTTTGCAGTTTTAACCGTTCGTTTTCAGACGTTTGTTTGAACGGGAAACAAAATAACAATGTCGCTGGGGTGGTGGACGTACGCATATTTACATCAGGGAACATTTACGATATTTCGTCGTGTTGCCCAACCATTTTCCCGTAGATATTTTTTTTTTTGAATCCCGTTTACACGAATATTCGCTGTAATTGGATACCTACTGCCGCAGATGGCCAGAATAATTAAATTATTTATATTTTTCGAATTGAATATTTTCGTTTTGTATATACACAATATCATCATCTACATGACACATAAATTAGTATTATTGTCTCCGCAACAGCTAGCTTGCGTTGCAGAGACGACGACGAGTGTTCGATACATACTGTTCGTATCATTAGAATTTCAACCATTTGTAGTCTGACAATCGTAACTGTTTTTTTTTTGTTTTTATAATACGTGAATATAACGTCAATATCCATTGTCGGCTTAACGCGTCGATTCATTTAGCCGAATTCAGCGCGTTGTACAGGGATTACGTGTTATTCGTTTTTCCCGTACGGTGACGGTGTTTTAAAGACGAATTTGACAGTATTTCTCAACACTGATACAGTCTTCAAACTGAACGAACCGTGCCCTTGACCCGATATAGCGGTTTATTCAGATAACCAATCATTTAATCACCCGAAATATACCACGTTTTTCTAATTTCCGCGTAAAACTGCATTTCGTACATTCGGAACTATTACCGCGTCGTGTTCAAACGCCGCGCGTTCGTACCGACCGAAATCGTTCTTTTACGGCGGGGCACGCGCTTCGGAACAACCCCCGTTTCGTTACGCCGAACGGCGACGGAGATTTTTATGCGCATTTTTGTTTCAGCGTGACCTGCACAAAATTCCGCCACGCCTTACAATTTCTATACGACCGTCGCGTTATACGATCGAAAACGGGCAGCAGAGGAACGGCCAAACGCGTCTTATTATCACGGTGTTCACAGGGCCGCGGATCGTTCGCCCGCACACGTGGCAACGTTCGACGATGATTGTTCGATGGGAGGAGAGAAATGCAAAGGAAAAAGAACGGACGCGGCGAAAGAGTGGAAAAGAAACCGGCGGGCCCGTGAAAAAGCCCCGCAGTACATAACAACACCGACACTCCAGCGGGGCGCACCGTGTTTGGTTGGCGGACTCTGTTTTTTAAGATTTTCTAAAATGTGTCTTCCCTCCCTGTCCGAACGAGGTACTGAAATCGATTACGCGCCACAGAACAGTAAACGGTTCTGAAAACCGAGTCGACACACGAACGATGAGCAGTATAAACGCAGAGGTGTGTAATATTGTACAGTCGTCGATTCAGTCGAGGTTCTCAAACCGTAATCGCGTATGAAATCTGTCCGATGTTTTTCTTTCTTTCCGCGAACTACAATTGTTTCGGTGCAGCGAGACGGTACTTTTTTCGTGCGATTTTTTGGTGTCTGTTCAAATGTAGTCGCGCCAACGGCGGCCGAACTCCGAGGACATCGTCGTCTCAAACACGAGATTGACAGCGCCGAAAAAAAGCATCAGTTCGAATTTGAAACGCTGGGAGCTGAGAGAAACGCAGTTTGTTTTCATCAAAATCGAATTCGGCGGAGTAGAAGGGTACCGGCCGCGTCGCGCAAACTCATTTTTCGTACACGTACGCCGCGGGAAACCACGTTCGCGAGGTATTTTATAGTATAGTTTAATATATATATATTTATATAAAGATATTTCTCCAAAATACCGAATAATCGACGTATCCACGGTGTATTTTTGTCGAAAAAACCGTTGGGTTTCGCGAGTGCAGATCCCATTCGTGTACTACACAAAAGTGCGCGACAACAGCGAAGGCGCCAACCATATCGTCCGGCGCCGGTGGAAGATTTTGCGGGGCGCGAAAAAAAAAAGGAATATTTTCGTGGGAAATCATCAGAATTTCTCTTTTCTCCGTCCTGACCGTGTACGAAATGTTACGGTGGTTATCGATGTAAAAACGTTGTTTTGACGACAGGTTTGACCGTTGAATTTCGTACGCGTTTATACGCTTTAAAAAAAACAACGCGCGGTAGACCAAACTGCGCGTGAAATTGTGACGGGTAGCGTACACGTACGAATTTTACAGGCTACCGACGACGTGCCAACAGGTCGGTCAAAACACGACGCGATAAAGATCCTATATTGCACTATAGGTGATTTGAACCCGCCGTGGAGTCTACTCGAAAACGACTTTTCGACACGTTTATGAATCTTACCAATCCTTCTTTCCTTCGATCGTACGGAATAACGTGCCGGATAAAACCTGCAGCGCGGATGTGGGAAACCGTCGCGTTTTGCGATGCGACTTTGCGAGCGGAATCGACGGTCAACAGCTATTCCCGTACGACCGAATCTCGAAACGAAAATTCAATTATGCGTAATAATAAATGCTATTGAATTCGTCCACTAATGGCATTAACGTCGTGAAAATGTCGAGTCCGGACCGAAGGATGTCCCTCCTCGCCCGCCACTCCGCGGAAAATAGCGAGGCCCCGCGGGGGAGGGCAGTGCCGTCCGCAGCGAGAACAACCCGTATACCCGCCACCGCCGCGCGGGCAAACTCGCGTTATCGTGTGTTACGATGGGCAGTGCCTCGGCGCGCGTCGTTTTCGCGGTTCCGGTTCGCGATACCGAAATGGGTGGAGCGATCGCGGGGCGGCGGCGGCGGCGGCCACTTCGGGTAGGGGATGGTTTTTCGCGCGTCCGACGAGCCGTATAAAACCGGACGCGCCGCGCCGGCCCTGCTCACTGTCGTCACCGCATCCGCACAGCGCGCACCCTGCGAAACCCGTTGTCCGCCAGCACCAAACACCGTCTCCGCCAGCAGCCCGCAGCAGCTCCGTCTCCGCCAGCAGCAGCCCGCAGCAGCACCAAGCACCGTCTCCGCCAGCAGCCAACAGCCGTGTCTTCCCGAGTGTGACATCAGCTCTCGTCAGTGTCTTCTTCGCCGTTCGCATCGATCACAGGTATTTATTGATTTGGAGTTTTTACGAGTTCCGTTTCACCGCGGTGACGAGTGCAGTTTTTGCCGAGAGAAAAAAAAAACCGTGTCTCATCGAATCGATAGTTCGGTTTTTGACTGTAACGTGGTTG